>WOVY01010503.1:0-29841 GCA_013436015.1 Rhipicephalus annulatus
CCGCGGTTCCTCCGGGCAGTCCAGAGTCTTCGTCTGTGCGTCGGGCGTAAAGGTTCCCTGCAGCAGCTCGCTGGTGTTCACATCGCGCCGTCAGAATGACACCCTTGAACGGCGTGCTACCGTACACTGCACTGAAAGAGAGGAAAGCGAACTGATTTCTCCCTAACATCAGTGCCTCCGGATAATGATAACGCGGTTAATGATAACATAATGATAACGCCGGTTCGTCTCAGCTGTGTCAGCAGTTCCAGATCACCTTACGGCAAGTACAGACAAACGCCACACCACGGCGATGCGGCCCGAGCTGCTTTAGTCAGCAATGCCTGTGTTGGCCACCATTATTCTATTACGTTAGGAAACGCATGCAACAACTCTCGCACCTAAATTTTCTCCGCCACGGCATTCGAAGCACCTAAACGGTGCGATATTACGGTACTTCTGAAGAAAGGTAAACTTCGACGCAAGGGCGAAGTAATGAATGCGATAGCAACAAATTGTAATGTCAATATGTAGTAAGTCTAGCAGATTACTCATTTAGGACCCGGGTCTCGTGTAACTACAAAATTATGGCTTAAAGAAACACGGCCACTCAAGCCAGCGAAGCAATTATGTGCACTCTGTCACTTCAAAATGGGGTGGTGAGAGTACAAGAGAGACAGACGTCTAGTTCTGGACTTTAGAGAAAGGGCGCGCCACGACACCCGTTTGACAAAAGTTCGAAGTTGCAACACAGGCAACGCATCTCCTCCCACCTCCACTCACCACAGCGCTTCGTGCTCCTATACGAATCTATCGGCGGGTTTTAGCTCTGGTTGAGTGAGCTCAGCCCATCAGTAGACTTCGTAAACTTTCGCTTGCACACAGAACGTGCGACACGCGAGGCGATGCTACCTAACTGGAAAGTGAAGATTCCTTATAATCAATCGAAGTGTAGATTCAATATCCTGTAGTTCAACAGGAAGGGCTGACGAAAAGGTAACTGAACGCCAGAGAATGAACCCATACCAGTCCAGAATAAGGTATTGCACGACACTCGGCCTGTCTATGTAAAGTGACTCACGAGTATATAAAAACCAGACTCGCTCTCTGGATTTCGTGTCGACCGGTTGTGCCCCCGCGATCTCCGACGGCAGCGCAGCTCTGGGCCGACTGAGCTCGCCCTACGCCATCTGCTGACGCCGACAAGAGCTCTCGCTGAGCGTGCCCCGTCCTCGACTCGTGTGACCGTGTCCATCTTTCCTATATCCTCTTTACTTCCGTCGTTTTCTGTCGTTCGTTGTCCCTGCGCCTCTCTCTCTCCTTCCTCCCTCTCTATCGCTCTATCTTTTACTATCATTTTATTCCTTCTCTACCCCCGTCTCTCGTGAGCTACTGTTGAGGCGTCGTCCCCCTGAGAGACAGTTACGGGGCTCACTTTTCTCTTTTTTTTCATTTAAAATCACTCACACAAAGTAGAAAACACAACACCTAACGCGGAACCTGACTATAGAGTGTTAATTCCTGCCGCCATAAAAGGCGCGTCCTACTCACCAGTGACGCGCCCACCCTGGTTAATATTGGCGGGCGTAGCCTGGATGGCATACGGGGACTGGGTAGCTTGCGGTTCCGCTCCGCCGTGCTTGGGCAGTTCGGTGTTGCACGCGCCGACAGGTGCGCCCGATTTGTAGGCCCTCACGGTAGTGGGAAGCAGGCAGGCCACCACGACGAGGCAAGACACGACCGCAGAATGCATCGTCCCTGGTCTCTCCTTCTCGTTAATTCACGAAGAACCCTGCTGAAGGAGAAAGAACATAGACAGGTCTTTCAAAAGGTCGATCAAGGAGGATTTTTAAAATACGCTGGAGTGAAGCTCCTGCAATGCCTCGCCAGCAGAAGTGAAGCCAGCTTTTGCCACTGCCAAGATGGCGGAAACGTGCTCTTTTCTGGTATTGCCCACTTAAAAATCAGATGGCTTCGACATGTTTATGTAAAGGTTACGTTAGTTCTGTATAAAAAGGATTGTCCCCGACGAAATAATACACAGAAACGAGTATGGGTGACTGAATCTCCAAACACTTTGCCTCCAGTTAGAGGCTTATTGAAGAAAATTCGTAACACTAAGACGCGCTTAAAGCCCTGTGCCACCCGAAAAAGTTTCCACATTACACTCTTCGGGAATGCGAGGGATACGATCCATTCTTAATCGCTGAACGTGATACTTTATCACGCCCCTAGTAAGATGGCCACCACAACTACCATCTTGCAAGAGGGACGGCTTCACTCCTCTGGAATGATTTCCACTCCATCATTTTTTTTCCCCCACCTTGGGGTCGATCGACCAACCTAGATGTAAGCAGCTTGTAAATCAATGCGCAGATGCAGACACGCCCTTACAGACTGTACAGGATAACCACAGTGGTGTGCACGCTGGCATACACAAGACGACACTGAAAACAGCAGCACTGGCGTACTTGTCTGTTCTAATCAAACCAAAGAGATGACTGAGCAGATCTTTCATCTTTGCGTCACTGGACAAGTAATCACGTGCCGTCAGTTCTTTGATGTATCGTTGATATAAAACCAATCTTCTGACAACTGACATTACTTCACGGTCGGCTTCACCTGGTTTCGCGGGATCTATATACTTTACTATAAGTCTGACGATGTAACTACTATCGGTGTGCATTGAAACGCGAACAGTGGCTGGCATTCGCAATGATGAGTGCGCGCCGTCCAGTCGTCACTATGGACAAGAGCGCACAAGCGCAGTGACACCAAACACCCGATGTGCGCACCTGTCAATCGTGATTACTGCAGGGCACAACCACTGCAAATGCTTGCCACCGTTCGCGTTTGATTTTATGTCCGCAGTAAACCGCTGACTTATAGCAGAAACGAGCGCGAACTCAGAATCCCTGGTACACGACAAATACAATGTTCGACGTATCATCTAAGATATTGCAAAACTCTCGTGCCGGTAAATATAGATAACAACATAACAACATTATTAATATCTGGTACTTTGCAGTGCCGAAACTACGGTATCTTTGAAACGCCGTAATCAACGACTCCGGAAATTCCGTCCGCTTGGGGTTCTGCGCATCTTAACGCGACCACCGCGGCAGGATTTGGAAGCGTGACTTTCAGGTCAGAAGCTGTGCACCGTAACGGTTGCACCACCAGCGCGGTTCGATAACAATAAACCAAACACGTGCGCGGCCACTCGAAAAGAAATGCTATCTGGTCGATCGCCAGAGCTGTCCGACGCGACAGCCCTGCTTGTATGTCATACGTGAGCCTTCGTGACGAACGTTAAGCACGCCAAGTGTTATCGGCAGGTCTTATTACTGCCTTCAAACACGAACGACCCCCTTCCATTTCTTACTCTCTCTTTAACGTTTTCTTGGTACGCTTAACCAAGAAACAGATCCAGTACACTAGATAGCATACTCGTCGCGTGATACGACTTGATTTACTATTAACTCTTTCGTCCTTAATTAAATTTCCAACTTTTGCAACGTCCGATTCTTCTCGTTCGGGTTTGTCTGATTTGTATCGCCATCTGAGCACGAGCGCATCGTAATGGTTCGGGCGCCCTACATCACGCCGGGAACGGAGCTCGGGGACGATCGGCTACGCGGTGCGCATGCATTACTACTTCGATGCTCGTTTCATTACGACTGCGTCCTATTCGAATAGAGGCCATCGAACGGCCATCAAGATTTCGTTACCGTCTTGATCCCCTGATACGCTGATCCGACCACAAACTGTCGGCGAGGCAAGTCGAGAGTTCCTGACATTATATAGGAAGTCACTCCCGCATGTCACATTTGTGATGAAGAGTCTTAGTGCCGGGGACCTAAGCCACTTACGTACGTGCGCTATTGAGATCCTTTTTACTCACAGTCGCATCCTGGGGAGTATGTAGGAATGCAGGGCTTACGTACTCAAGCTGCTTAAGGGCGCCAGCATTAAAGCTTCTAATAGATTTTTTTTATCTTATGTGGCTTGCGTACAACACACCATCGTACACCCATAGGTCACGCCTATAGGTATGAAAAGGAACACGAAAGCGTTCGTACAAAAGTAAAATTATGGTTCCCGGCACTAAAGAATACAATTCACAGTCGGCCCCAGGGTTGTCGCTCAATGGAATGGGACGGCGCTAGAATTCAAGCCAATTGTAGCCTATTGTAGCCAAAGTCGCCATGTCATTGAATATTATCACGCAATTTGTAACAAAATAGAACAGGAATGACTATGAACGGAGTCTTTAGTATTGATAAAATAAATAAAACCATTTTCAATAAGTAAACGAGGAATTTTCAAACAAGTTAGTCAGTGGAAAGCCACGACGGCCACAGAACATTTTAGTCGCCAAACAGGTTCGAAAAGAGCCATGACTGGAAACTCTGCTCGGCCTCAAGCTATTTTAGTATGGTCCCTATAATCATCATAGAATAGAATTTTAGTCAGCAAGACCTGCGTTCAGTCTTGCTGACTTCGTTAATTTTGTGAAGTCATCATATTGTCACTATGCCTTCATCGTGATATGAAGTAAAGTGATGATGTCATCGCTTTACTCATCACTGATGATGTCAGCTATAAGGAGCAGAAACCTGGAGACTTACAAGAGGGTTCAGTCTTGAACTGTGGACGACGCAGCGAGCATGGAAAGAGAAATCGTAGGTAACCTTGAGAGACAAGAAGAGAGCAGAGTGGGATTAGGGAACCAACGGGGGGTTAAGGATACCATAGTTGAAATCGAGAAGAGGAAATGGACATGGGCCGGCATGTAGCGCGTAGACAGATAACCGCTGGTCATTAAGGGTAACTAAATGGATTCCCAGAGAAGGCAAGCGGGTTAGGGGGAGGGCAGAAGGGTTAGGTGGGCAGATGAGATTAAGAAGTTTGCAGGTATAAATTGGCAGCAGCAAGCACAGGACAGGGTTAACTGGCGGAACATGGAGAGGCCTTGACCTGCATTGGACGTAGTCAGGCTGATGATGATAATGATGATGATGATCTCATCGCATGTTTTGTCGCGTCTTGAAAGTCGGGACATCACGGAGGCATCGCGAAACAGGCAAGGTACAAAAAGCTTTGCTGCGCCTCTGATGTTGGAGGCAGTGCCAAAAACGCGCTAGTCCAGAAAGAAAAAACAACAACAAGGAGGGGGAAACGGCTTTCGCCTTCACGTCTTCTTTAACGAATGTGTAAGGGACATTCTGAGTGCACGGTGTGTTGATTCTTTTGCGTGCTAGCCTGTAAAGCGAGCGCGTTCTAAGCGATCATTCGGGTGATCGATAACAGCGGCTGTATGCGGGACGTCTAACCCCATGCAGCGCTCTTGTCTCAATCATTGGGGTCATGGCGACGTCGCCTGCGTCTAGCTAGCCTCGCGGGGTCCAGACTCCATCGCATAATCACGGCGCTGCCGTGCTTGCAGGCGCACGTACCACACTGAGCCCAAGTAACGGACGATCTCGACGAAAGGACACGTTGTATATTTATTCCGGCAGCAACTGCTCCGTAGACGTCTCCTGAACGACTCGATCGGCGATGCATCGGTGTCATCTCGTTGTGCACAGTCTAGCGCCGCCATTGTATACAGCGAAGATCTCTCGGTTGGAAGCCGCGTCGCGATGAGCTCACCGGAGAAAACGAGCGCCCAGTGTTTCGACACTGCATCTCGCGTCAGTCCCGATTTGCGAGAAGCAGAGCAGGCTGTCCCTGCTTCGCAAAAGGGGACAGAGGCGTCACCGACCGTTCGGCGATATATCGGTTTATCTTCTTCTTTTGTTTACATGCGTTGCTGCGGTAAACGGCACAAAGGGCTTTGCGCATGCGTTTCGTATGAATGCAGTAGACATGCTTACTGATAATGCTGGGCTTAGCGTGTCATGATTGCACGCGGCGGAGAGATAAAAAGCACGGAAGAGATTAGAACGACATAGCCACCTTCTCGAAGAATTAGCACCGACAAAACCGAACGCCAGGAAGTGGTATTCAACCCCCCCCCCCCTTTTCTTTTCTCATTAGAAAAACCCGAGGGTGCCCGGTGTCACTGTTAATGAAAACTAGTACTTTATGACTAAAACAACGCACCAATCACGCACAAATAAGACGCAAGCACAAGGGTTGGCTGTTGGCGCCATGCATCACTTGAATCTGTTCGATGTGCGCATGATTTCGTACTTTGCGCGCTTTTTCATCAAGTATCACGGCTCGCCAACTACCCATTCGCTACATATATTAAGCATAATCAGCTGCTCCCCCGTTTAACAGGGACGCTCTGCACACTGGACGACTTCGTGCATGTCAACAACTGAAACATGATAAGAACTTGTTCTTGAGCGAGTTGGTATTTACATAACACGATAATTCTAGCGCTACAGAAAACAACGTACACATGTGAGCGATTAGGTGCTATTAACAACTGACTTACTGCAAGGTTGCAATGAAGTGTAAGCGTAATGGTGCGCAGACTCAGTGAAACACATATCACAGTGGCGCCACGTATCATGCAGGCTACGTGCGTGTGACGTCCAAAAACCTTAATTTGTTATTGTACAAGCAGTCAGACGTCTCCTAACGCAGTTGCTTCCCTTCTTCTAGATATGGTACACCTCCCACAGTTCAAGAGCTTATCACGTCTCAAGGGGTGAAGCTCCTTAGAATTTCGCGCTCCCGTAGCCACCTTTAGTGTCGATAACGCTGCGGCGCTCTTTCCATTGATAATGCATGGGAGCACATAGTGGGATCAAGGAGGATTTAAAAATCGCTGGAGAGGAAATGATTGCGCAGAAGTGAAGCCATTCTTCTGGCAAGATGGTGGCTGTAGTGACCATCTTACTAAGGGCATGATGAAGTATCACCGTTCAGTGATTAATAACGAAGCGTTTCCCTCGCACGCCCAACGAGTCTAATGTGGGAATTTTTTCGGGTCACATAGTGCTCAAAGTGCGTCTTACAGTTACTAGTTTTCCTCAGTGAGCCTCTGATTGGAGGCAAAGTTCTTTGAAGATTCAGTCACCCATGCTCGTTTCTGTGTGCTATTTCATCGGGAACAACTATCTTTTAATATGAAACTAACGTAGCATTTACATAACATATCAAAACCACTTGATCTTCAAGTGGACACTATCAGAAAAGAGCATGTTCCCGCCATCTTGGCAGTGGCAAAAAGTGGCTTCACTTCTGCTGGCAAGGCATTGCGGGAGCTTTCGCTCCAGCAATTTTTATTTAATCCTCCTTGAGTGGGGATGAACTGAATACGAGATGCCACTGCAGCGCTCGCTGCGGGCTCTCGTGTGATAGGAGACCGCGTTCGCTCCTGCGTTGAAATGCGTTCGCTCTTGGCGCGCTTTCCTCTTTCGCCGGCGCGTCTGTGTGTTTCGAGTATGTGTGACGTATACCGACAAGGCGACGGATCGGAAGGCTCAGAAAACGGCCGCAGCGCGTTCGCACCGTTTTCACACGATGATCGGCTGGGCCATATTTACGGAGGATACACGGTTTACCGATGTACCCTCCGGAGCTTGGCCCACTTATCATCATTCACTCCGGCGATATGCTGCGATTGTTTTCATATCACACGCCGATAACCTGGCAGGTGGTGTCACCGTGATATGCACTCACTGCGTCTGCGCACCATTGTACTTGTATTTCATTGCAGCCTTTTACATAAATCAATTTTAATACCGGTATCACACGATCACTTTGATCGCGATCAAGCCTGGCCCGGATAGAACTTTCACGATCGTGATTGGCTACTTTACACGAGTTGCAGTAGGTATATGGCCCCTCACAGTAGAGAAATCGGATCCCGATGAATCCTAATGGCGATCAGTAGTTCAACGTGTGACACAGCCATTAGTAGCACCTGTCTGTCGCCATGAGCGCTAAAATCGCCATGTTACGGAAACTTCCATCCTATCCATCTTGAACTTCAATTTTTGCATCCACCTTGAGGCGTTTATACAGTGCCTGACTTCGGTTGACTTAGGCGTCGCCTTTCCCCATTTTCGTGTTCAGTGCTTCCCAATAATAATAATAATAATAATAATAATAATAATAATAATAATAATAATAATAATAATAATAATAATAATAATAATAATAATAATGTGCTTCCCGCGAACCAAGCTCTCTAATATCGCGTTAAATTCAGGGCCAACGAACCACACAGCATTGTGTTCTTCTTCCATTTGTCGATGTCTAGCGTTTCGCCGAACCGAAGTTCAAGACCAATCCTAACCAACCACCCAAACCTGCCGTCTTGCTGCAGTATATCTCGTTGGCACAAGACATGCGTGTACACTCTCTGTAGCGAAGTAAAGCTCCGCGTTGCGGTTGCGGTTGCGCTAAACGGGCCATTTGGGGGGAGGCGAAGTTTGCGTAATGCGCCGCTGCGCAATCGGCCGAGAACCGTCAGTCGCATTGTGACGAACCATTAACCTCTCGGCACCCGCATGCTCTCCTTGGCGCGCGGTTCGATGCAGCCGCGTACGACAGGACTGCATACGCATTCAAATGCGAATGCGCACGTACAAATCGCTACGCGGAAGAGAGTCGATTAGCGCAAAAAAAAAGGTCACCCCCCCCCCCCCGCAAAACAAAACTAAGAAAACGCCTTGAGGACTATAGCCTTGAGAAGTATTGCATGATGTTGAGGAGCAACGGGCGTTGCACAAGTCGGCAACGGGTGGTAGCGACCTGACACGCGCCTGGGGGGTGAATGAACTTTTTTTTTCAAGGCAAAAGAAAAAGCGAGTCCGCCGCGCTGGTGTAGCGGTTTGCGATTGCTCAGCTGCTGACTCGAAGGTCCCGAGTTCGATCCCTATGCCACAGCAGTCGCATTTCGATAGAGGCGAAACCTAGAGGTTGTGTATACTGTTCCAAGTCCGTGCACACCATAGGGAGCGCCAAGCGGTCGAAATTTCTGGAGCATGCCACGACGGCGTCACTCATAATCATATCGTGGTTTTCAGTCACGCGGACACTACAGTAGAGTGCGGTTTAGCTGCGAGTCATAAGCGACGTACGGTAAGCATAGCCCTGCACCATGTCCACTGTGCCTAGTCGGTGTCTAAGACGAACTGGACGGCGTGTTAAGTGTCGAAAGTTCGACTTACGACTGCACAGTCGCGTTTCAGCGTCTATACGTAATTAGGCCAATACCGACGGCCAGAACATCGAGTATGAATGGTGAGCAACCTTATGGGTAGTAACGCACATTCTTTTTAAGACGCTGCTCGCGCTTTTGTTTGGCGGCAAATGGTTTGTTAACTAGTAGAGCACGCGAAGACTGAACTTGTGTAAGGCCTACGAAAACCAGCACAAAATAAATTAAAAAAAAGGACTATACTAAAACAACAAGCAATGGTTACAGGTCACTGCGGTCATTGCGGCAGCGATGAAACTATAGAGCACGTTCTCTGTCACTGCCCTCGTTACAGCGTGCAAAGACGGCAACTAGCTGCTGCGTTAGCTCGCCTTGACGACAGACCTTTGTCTGAACAATCAGTGCTGGAAAGGCGACATGATTTGTGTGCTCACAGGAAATCAGTGAAGGCCTTACTGAACAGTTTGCGTGGCAGCAGCCTATTGTATAGACTGTAGCACCCCAGCGCCCCCCCTCTTTTTTTTGCGCGCGCGTCTATTTCCCTCTTCGCTTTCTTTCCCATCTTTCTTCCCCATTCCCCCTCCTCAGTGCAGGGTAGCAAACCGGATGCTCCCTTTCCTGGTTAACCTTCCTGCCTTTCCCTCATTTTATTCCCGGATGCTCCCTTTCCTGGTTAACCTTCCTGCCTTTCCCTCATTTTATTCTCTCTCTCTCTCTCTCAACAGGTCACAACGTTGATTAGATAAAACATGTAATGCACTGGCGCAATGAAAATGCAGTTGAAGGAAGTTGCTTAGAGGTGATGGCAGTTACCCCAGCTGTTCGATGTGGTTGTACTATCATCCTGATCGCTATCATCGTTCAGAACTGCGCATCGTTTCTCACAGAGCCGGCTTGGTAGGTTACCGCTATAGCCGTCGCGCTGCTGAGCTCGAGGACGCGGGTTCGATTGCATATCGCAGCTGCTGCATTTCAAAGGCGGACGAAATGCGAACACACATGTGTACTTGAATATAGGCCTTGTTGAAGAGCCTTAGATGGAATAAATTCACTCGTAGTTGCCCACGACGGCGGGTTTCAGAATAATATCATGCTTTGAGCTAGCGAAACCCAATAATCTCAGTTTTTTTTTTTCGTCTCTCGGCCGCAGTTTTCAAACCACAGTGGACCATCGCGTTATATGTTCTAAGTACGCATTACAAGGTTTTGCCACGTACATTTTCCTCTTTTTAACGTCGACAGTACGACATTGACCACGCAGTTGTATCAAGCCGCCGGATTCCAATTCAGATTGTAGAATTGGGATTCTCAAACAGAGAACGCTAATTTTTTGTTCGCAACCAACGATGCCGACGCCAATAACAACACCAATACTAACACCTGAACTTCTGCGAAACGAGCTCTTTAATGCTACCACAATTAAAGAGTGATTGAGATCATTTTATCCTAAGCCGTCTGTTGTGCAGCCCTAGTATAGACCACCAGTTAATTACAACCATACGGACTGCTAAACTTTATTTCATGCCCTCGTAGTCAACCAGAGGATCAGCTAAGCCACCCTGCTTTTTAATGCATTCCGCTGCCGCCTGCACAACCTCTAACGCTTTTTAAGTTGGTGGACCTAAACTGAAATCAGTGTGAGCTTCTCTTCACGAGGGTGGCGGAAAGCTCTCGTTCGAAACATGACAGTGCGTGGACTATCTTCAACAATTTACCGCAATTTTAGTGTTTCCCTTATTCGCTCCCAAAGCCATAACGTAGAAATATGTGGTTAAAATAATTGTAGCATAAATATCTGCATACGTATTGAAAGAGAATTCCTATGCACAATTATTTTCCCAATCGTCTTCAACTAAACCTGAAACTTGTTCTGTTGTAACGTGCCCATTTGGTGTGGTGGTTTATTCCCATTGAAAGTCCCCCAACAAGACAGGCCAGGGTTACCTATAGTTTGTAGGAGATATGAAGCCTTAATGCGCTTTCGTATCCCTCGATGTAGGCCCGTGTGCTTAGATTTACGTGCATGCCCTGCCGCGGTGGTTTAGTGGCTAAGATACACGGCTGCTGACCCACCGATCGCAGGATCGAATCCCGGCTGCGGCGACTGCATTTTCGACGGAGGCGAAAATGCTGTAAGCCCGTGTGCTCAGATTTCGGTGTACGTTAAAGAACCCCAGGTGGTCAAAATTTCTGGAGCCCTCCATTACGGCGTCTCTCATAATCATATTGCCCCGCCGCGGTGGTCTAGTGGCTAAGGCACTCGGCTGCAGACCCGCAGGTCGCGGGTTCAAATCCCAGCTGCGGCGGCTGCATTTCCGATGAAGGCGGAAATGTTGTATAGGCCCGTGTGCTCAGATTTGGGTGCACGTTAAAGAACCCCAGGTGGTCGAAATTTCCGGAGCCCTCCACTACGGCGTCTCTCATAATCATATGGTGGTTTTGGGACGTTAAACCCCACATATAAATCAATCAATCTCATAATCATATTGTGGTTTTGGGATGTTAAAACCACACTACGGCGTTTCTCATAGTAATATAATGGTCTTGGGATGTTAAAACCGCGCATATCATTAGATTAAGGTGCACGTTAAAGAACCCCAGGAGGTCGAAATTTCCGCAGCTATCCGCTACGGCGTCTCTCATAATCAAATGATGGCTTTGGGACATTAAACCCCACCAATCAATCAATAAGTCAGGACTTTCGTATTCGTTATTTATGCCTTATTTATCTCGACAGATGCAAAGAAAATATCGAATCTAACGAACCCACTTACGGTGAAAATTCAGATTGGTGGCATTAGGGTTCAGCTGTGGGTACTATTTGCGTCAAATTAAACAGAAATAGCAGCGAGCATTCGCAGCGGTAGGGTGTGCGCCGTCCAGTCCCCAGCATGGACAGGCTGTGCAGCAGAACAAGAATTTTGCATGCTTGTCAATGGCGATCGCCGAAGAGCGCGCCCGAAACTACTTCTATGCTTGCCCCTTTTCACGTTTCACTTGAAGCTGAGAGTTTGGGAATTTTTTGTCTTTTTTTCACGCCTTCTCCATCGTCACGAGTCGTCGACAGGACAGCGTGTCGGCAAATAGAAACAGAGGAACCATCCTTGTTCACGAAGACGTCTCTAGAAGGAATCATGCGTACGAACCGTCTTCGAGCCACTCACACTTTCGACAGGCGAATTTCTACCAGTAAAGGTACAACAGAAAGTACAGAAAGGGAACTGCCAAGTGTGCAGTCCGTGGCCAAGCGTGCAGACCGTAGGTACACAGGCAGGTCAACCCAAATGCACTGTGTCTGTGTGTGTGCCCAACCTGTCTACTTGTTCCTGCTTCACCTGTACTTCTATTCTTTTATTCTGCCCGGTCCGATTTCAGGAACGAACAAACTCTTCCAAACCAAAGTTTCATGATGAATCAAAAGTACCACCTTTTTTCAAACTTATCCGAATCTCCGCGCACGTGAACTTTACATTCAACATCATGTGCACCAAATCTCTCAGAATTAGGCTTCGACAACGTGTCGGTAATACCATCCGACGAACAGTCTTACCTCGCGGATACATCTTCGGAGCGAAGCGAAAACCTGTTGCGTCCTCAAGTATACAATCAGTCTATATGAGCAACCGACGCTTCCGACAGGCTCTTACCCTTTCGGATCTCCACCGGAGCAGCGACAGCAGCAAGCACAGCGAGGGAACGGGACAGCCACAGGGTCCGGTACGCAGTAAACGGGGACACACGCGGTGGCACGAGCACGAAGTCGATCCGAGTCGTACCGTGTGCTTGTTTGTACGTTCTACAACGGCGGTCGACCTCCTTCGGCGCCCGCGGACTTCCGTCGCCCGAGTAACTGAGGCCCCGCTCCGGTGAAGAGTTGGGATCTGAGGATCGCGCTCGCTGACTAGTTTTGTGTCGAAGCGCGCTTGTCTGGCCTTTTACTTTCGTTCCGGTCGCAGAGAGAGAGAGAGAGAGAGATCCAGAGAGAAAGAGTGAGATACGCTCGAGTCTTACATTTGGTTCCCTTCGAGACGGGTAGAGAAAGAGTGGAAGAAAGAGGCTTTGCCTTAAGACGGGGGAGAGCGCATTTGTTCGCCCCCAACTTCGATATTGAAGAGGAGAGAATACAGAAAAGAAAAAAAGGGAGAGAAACTCGGTGGAAAAGAGAGAGAGAGTTCTACCACAAAGTCACGAGTGGGAAGGAGTTAAAGTAAAACAAACGGGTGTGACCTTCCAGAACTTTTTCGAAAGAATTAAGGCGAGAGACATAATACGCTTGAGTAACCACGGGGGAGGGAGCCCAATTGTTTTCGCTTTTCTCTTCGATAATGGAAAGAAGGAAACTTGAGTAGAGTGAGGAAGAGAAAAGCCTTTGATGAAAGCAAAGTGGAGAGAAGAACAGCTGGAGGAACTTTGACGCTCGCTGCGCGGAGAAAGGACAGTACAAACAATTACACGATCGGTCTGTATGGACGATGTAACAACTGCGTCAGGACGATTATGATGTGCAGAGACAGGAGAGGGTAATACGTGCGCTAATGCGGGTGTGTTATAACTGTGGTTGGGTTGTGAGGAAAGAAATGAAGACTGAGAGAGATACAAAGAATGACGCACGGCGACGGATTTGAGAAAGAATGCTTCTTCGCCTATCTTTGCGTCACTGCCACTCTTTTCACTGCGAACAGACAACACTCTGGTAGTGCACATGTTCTGAAGTCAGGTTAGGATTACGCAAGTTCATAATGTGCCAATATGAATTGAACACAGGCCGACGGAAAGCGATAAGTCGCGACTTAAGAATCTGGTTTATGTAGCGATGCATCTCGCTTCTATTGAACTATATTATGCGCATAAGTTATAATACTGTGAGGGGACCACGTGGTTCGTTCTAATGAATGATTACTAAATCTGCAAGTAATCTCTCTTCAGTCTATTGTACAGCTCCCTCCCCCCTACGAGGGCTTTCTGCACCGAACGTGATTTTTGCGTCAAAGATCGTCCCACTTTTGACCAAGTGACGGTGTGACGTCATGATGGCGTTATAATGACGTCATACATTCTCGAGATATGTGACATAATCATGAAGTCCCAACGACGCGGCTCTTAAGTGATGACACTTTTTTTTTTGCATTTCATCGCCTTGATTCCGACGTCACCGGCGGGCACTTTAGCGTTTCATGGGGGATCTAAGGCTTGGGATTTAATAAGGGCACTCATTGCGGACACCTGATCTCCATTTGATCTAACGTCGAGATCAAGTACAGTCAGTGCCACTGAGAAGAACGAAATTATGGGCACTAATTAAGATAGCTGGTTCAAGAAAGAGACGCAGTTTTCACAGGCAGCTTGATCTTTGTAACGTGTCCACATTTCAATCGCGTGCTTAAAAAGGCAAGAAGGGAGACGTGAGGAGCTCCATCGCAGGACAGCAGAACGCCAAAACACCACATTCGTCATGGTGGTTCGAAGAGAGTAGTTGTCATTGGAGGGAGTGTGGTTTAGACTTCCTACAATGGTAACCACTCTCTCCACCCACTTTAACCACCACTAGGCTTACATACAGTTTTGAACAACAGAAAAAGTATCAGCGAACTTATCCCCCAGAGTTCATGCGGCTTCACCACAACAGTACGCAAGTTAGAACACGCAACAGAAGTGAATCAACGAATATTCCGCTTCCTGCCCATTAAACGGCCAAGAATGCAGCACCAGCTGAACGAAATGCTAATTTTGCTCGGCTTGTTGTTTGCCTCAGTCGCAATGAGTACGATTATTTATCATCTAAAATGATAAGCAGCGCACGAAGGACACACAACAAAATGAAGAAAACACACAGACGGAGCACTGTGCGTTTTATTAGTGTGGTGTCCCTGCATCGTTTACTATTTTTAGTGCAGTATACCAGCCCACCCAAGCTAAAATTTGTCATCGCCTTCTGAGAAGCAGCCACGATTCGTCGACAGCTGGGAGCTGTTTCCGGTCAATACGTTGCCCAGCATTCATCCGAATCCAATATCCCAGCTGTGAACGCTTCGTACTCACCCAAGCTCTGTTTGTCTTAAAGCAAAACCACAATTAGATGTATAGCTGAAACGTATTCATCTTGAAGTATTTGCGCAGGCACAAGGGGACAAAAATAAGAAACACAAACGGGCACAGTCTGATTGATTGATTAATATGTGGGGTTTAACGTCCCAAAACCACCATATGATCATGAGAGACGACGTAGTGGAGGGCTCCGGAAATTTCGACCACCTGGGGTTCTTTAACGTGCACCCAAATCTTAGCACACGGGCCACAACATTTCCGCCTCCATCGGATATGCAGCCGCCGCAGCCGGGATTCGATCCCACGACCTGCGGGTCAGCAGCCGAGTACCTTAGCCACTAGCACATTCTGGCGGGGCCGAGCGCAGTCTGGTTTATTATTATTTAGAAAAAAGGTTCACTTAAATACCCTCACATCTGCGCGATCTCAAAAAAAAGAGAAATCATTACAGGCACACATGACACAACTTGTGATCACATGACCAATAGAAGACAAGACCCAAATTTTTTCTCAAATAAGGCACTCGATAGGTGGCTGACACGCTTTTATTTCAGCTTGTCCATCACTTCTATCGAAGTTCTGTTGCGATGCCTATATTCTACTATTATAAAGGATACTATACATTTATCACTGCATTACAATGAGTGCGCATGCCCTTCTTGTTTTAATAACACCCCCGTATAATAAAGGCATCGCAGCCGAACTTAGAGAAAGATAATAAAGTGGTATCACATTGACAAGCTGAAAGAAAAGTGTGTTAGCCAGCCATCGATTAATTTGCTTGAAAAATAAATTTTGACTTGTCTTGTTTTCATTCAGCATGTCATCACAAGCTCTGCCATGTGCGCTTTTAATGTTTTTTTTTGCGATGTTGCTCAGATGTGATGGTTTTTAGGTGAACGTTTAAAAAAAATAAACCGGTTGTTACATTGAACATGTTTGTTTCTCCTATTCGTGCCCGTGTGCCTGCGCAAATACTTCAAGATCAATGTGATAGTCCAGTTGGCCCTTACGCACATACGCTCCGCTATCACGCCCTCCGCCCCCCCCCCCCACACACACACGCTGTAGCACTGTACAAGAGAATAGTATCCCACACACAAATAGAGGACAGGCGCCCACCTTGTCTGTCTTCCTTCGTATTTTAGTGTGGTCGTGATTTTTGCGCGAACTTGACTATTCAATTCATACATGCAACGACTAGGCCATCAGTGAATACTACTGGAAAATGTTCATACAGTACCAATACTGTTACAGGGACCATTCTGAAGAGCACCTGTCGATCCCGATAACCGCAAGTAGACGTAGAAAATTTGTTCGCGCATGTCACTAGTCCATCAAAAAGAGTCAATACAGTCAACCAGCAGTAGTCTTATGCAAATCTAAGCTCTAATTGTTTTGCCAGAGAGTGAAATCCGGACATGGCA
This sequence comes from Rhipicephalus annulatus, assembly GCA_013436015.1. Lineage (NCBI taxonomy): Eukaryota > Metazoa > Arthropoda > Arachnida > Ixodida > Ixodidae > Rhipicephalus > Rhipicephalus annulatus. The sequence goes on from WOVY01010503.1 coordinate 16,579, forward strand.
GACGCGAAAGTGTTCCTCTTAACAATGAGCTCGTCTGTGCACATCACCCTTGCCACCAGTAAGACGAGACAAAGAGAGCTGCGTGGCTGAACCGTCTGTTGACTTCGCACACGCACATTGCGATAAATTTTGTAGCCGAAAGAGCGCTCCTCTCGTCCCTTCGAACGTGAGGTCGTCTGCTCGGCGCAAAATGTTCATTAGGTTACCTCAAAAAAATTTTGAGAACGAACCGATGGCACATTGCGTGCTGTTTATTCTAATCACTACATTAGCCTGAGGAACAAGACGGATGAAATAATAACACGGACACAGCGCCGAGTACGCGTTGTTATTCTGTCCTTCATTTTATTCGGACTGTGCGCTAAAATAGTGAAAGGAATTACCAACACGGCATAGCCAACGCTCTGTCAAGCTTATTCGATGTTAGATAAAGTTGGAATTTGTGGCTGCCCCTTGCTCTGTAAAAGGCAAAGAAAGAAGGAAAGAAAGAAAGAAAGAAAGAAAGAAAGGAAAAAGAAAACGCTTAAAGAGAAAGAACACCCGCGGTATGTTTACGAATAAAGCACTTACGAATCTACCGCAACGAACACGCACTTTCTGCCGCCCTTTCTCCCTGTCGTCATTTGCATCGCCGATTTACGAAACGGAGCCGCTTAGCCTTGCACGCAGCTTCGACGCGAAAGCAGCGCGAAGGTGAAAGATAGGGAGGGAGGTACAGGATAATTGCACTACGGATTATTCAACCTCGAGAAAGAAACGAAACGAAAAGAAATAACGAAGCAACCAAAGGCCCCGCGGTACATGCGCAAAGGCGGCATGAGGAAGGAAGTTGGAAAAGAAGGCGAAATGGCATGTATACAGTTTGGATACGCCACACCTCCCTCCTCTTCCAACGCGACCGACTCCGCGGCCGTGTTTGTTCTGCGCCGCCAGCGCAGATCTCGAAGAGGGCGACCGATGCCGAGATGTGGGCCAATGACCCCCTCCTCGCCCGAGCCGACGGAACCGCAAGCGCGGCTAACCCACCGCCGCTGCAGCTGAGTCTGCGAGAGAAGTGAAGAGGAGGAAGAAGAAAGCGGTTTCGCCGGGAGCAGGTTGTCGTCGACGAACGGGACTACGTCCCGCTAACCGCGAATGATAAGGTGTCGAGACAGCTGTTAGCTATTCGGCGCGTAAGCGGTTAGGGTGGGGAGATACGAATCGACGTTCGATTGAATCAAAGCACACGTGTCGAGCACGGTCGACGAAGGAGGTCGGGATGATTGAAGCGGAGGTTGAATAGGATAAGTACGGTAGCACCGTTGCCGCCGTGAATGGCACGCTATTTTTTTAGCAGCGAACCTCCTCTTAGACTAACCTTGCCCTGCGTCCGGCGCAACAAGCAGTATCAGACAGACAGACAGACAGACAGACAGACAGACAGACAGACAGACAGACAGACAGACAGACAGACAGACAGACAGACAGACAGACAGACAGACAGACGGACGGACGGACGGACTGGCGGACGGACGGATGCAAAGGCAGATGCATAGAGAGACAGACAGTATGCATTTCACAGTCATATGCGATTTTTGTTCTTTTTTTTTTGTTCAAGTGCTTACACAAGGCTCTGCCCGACGGTACCGACGTGGACGCAGCCCGCCTCAGTCTGAAAAGACCGGGCTTCAGGACACAGTTTTCTGACTGAATGAATTGACAGTATACTACTGACTTACCCGTGACTTTCGTTTTCGGGATCATTTTGTGCTTACGGCCCCTCATGTATACGTGTATATGCGACTTCGCTAGATCAATAAAGTATACTTGTGGGTCAGTGTTTGATTTGTAGCCTATGTTGTCGGGGTCCTCAGCATTGTTTCTGGATTTATTACGTACAACCAACAAGCCCAAGCTACCCTTATAGTGGAATATACTTTTATTGCGATAGCAATTATTCGGACACTCTCCGCTGGATTTTGCCGCCGGCGTCGACATCGGCGTCGCCGTCACTCACAGTATATGTTTACGTATCTATATATATGCAAACTTAAGAAAAAAATCGAGAAAAAGACACCAGCGCGTGGAATCTAATGTGGGACCTCTGAATCGTGGATGCGAGGCGTTAACCACTGAGCCACAGAGGAGTACCTTCTTCAACGTTCAAACAGCAAGCTATTTATAGCTACCAGTTAGCGCTGTTGACGGGCATCTCGGGGGTAACTCATGTTTTCAGCATTACCAGCAAGATGGCGCAATGAGCGCGCGTCGCTACATCGTCATGACGTGGTGGCGCGCGCTCTCATCTCCCACGCGTACTTTGCCCCGCGGAGAAGAGGGGGTGAAAACTCACTCGCGCACCTTTATCGCGTGGTGGGTAGGATGCGTCTTGGCGGGCGTTGGGCTTTCACTGGAACGATTCTGTTGTAGTTACCAGGCACACAAAGTTCACTGCAAGCGTTGCCCAGTCTCCATTTGCGATTAGGGCGCGCTTTTCAGACGCAGCGAAGTAACAACTGAAACGCTTATTCGCATTCATCTGTACCTGTGAGTACGTTTCGTGCGTCATTTGTGCGCGAGAAACGCGAAGGACGTTTCGATCTGCTTGCAATTCTTCGCGTCACCTTCGAATTTATTGCTATCGCGTTCATCGCTTCGCCTTCGCGACAAAGTTGTGACTTTTTTCATTCAATTAGTTAGGTAAGTCTGACAAAATAAATGTAACGCAAACTTTCTATAAAAACTGAGGAGCAAGTTTGTGCGACGGTAGATGACTGGCAAAGGTGTTTCGCGCACGGCACATAGATGACACAGAACTACCTTAGTGGAAGCGCAATGTAGCTGAGTTTCTTGTGGACGATTCCTTTAACATTAACCGCCATCTTCTTAGCCGATCTCCCATGGTGGGTAGTGCCAGATATAAAGAAGTAATTCATTGTCTAACAAGGATGAAACAATCGAATATGATTTTTTATCGTGTAGTCGCTTCAAGTTACTGGGGAAAACATTCTTAAAGGGGCTGTTAATAGAATTATATTGTATTTTATTATTTTTATTATTCTCTCCTTGGGAGCCTCCTCATTAGGTCATTGTCACCGGGATATCTTCTTGCTGTAGAAAAATTCCTAATCGACTGAAAGCGGTTTTCATTGCAAATATCTCAATTAGTCAAATTTAATTTCTTCTAGCCATTTTATATTTAACTATATTTACAAATTATATATGATCCCTTATATCTAAATACTTGCTCATTGTCCATTCCCCACAGTGGGTGTGAGCTATGCATTTAGGCTATAATCATCATCATCCCCAACAAGAGACTTAACAGTGTCTACGGCTACAACAAGATTTCTTGGCCAATACCCCAGAGTGGGTATGTGCCAGAGTCAACAGGCCAGTAACAAACAAAGAAGGAAACAAACAAGCGAATATCGACTCCTCTTCTTCCTTTGGCGAAGGAGTTGCTGTTGAACCCGCAAAGGGGAAGTTACATTTACAAAAATACGATGTCACCTTCCAAAATTAAACTATTGTATGAATAGAGCTGGTCTACCTCCTTCCTCTGTTTGCTAGTTCATGTAGCAAAGACGAAAGGAATCAAGCATTATTTTTATCACTTAATCGCTTCGTTTTTCTGAATAAAAACACTCTCAAAGTGATTTTTAACCTAATTTGAGTGGATTTCATGAATTCTAACATTCTCTCCTTGGAAGCCTTCTCTTTAGGTCGTTGTCACAGGGATTCTCTGGTCCGCTGTAAAAAATGGTTAATTGAATAAGGGCAGTTGCAATCACAAGTCTCTTAATTAGCAGTATTGAATATTCTAACAATAAATAATTCATTTACATGCACCATATTTGATCCCTTGTACCTGTTTTACCATCATTGTTTGTGTGAGCCATACATATAGGCAATCATCATCTTCACAGTCGTTGTCTTCTTCGGGAACGCGACAACGTGGCACGACTCAAGAAAGACTAAGACCAGCTAAGCTGCCCCCTTTGTTGCTGCGTGCCACAGTTCCAAGAATCTGCTCTATTCTGTACTGCTGTCTCACCGCATCGACACAAGATGTGCCTGGACGATGTGAGTGAAACCATTATCTGTCCCTGGGGTTTCGCAATTTAGGTTGAATATTAGCGAGCTTTAGCGCCGGGGGCACCAAAGCGGCTTGCGTAGGCAAGCCTTGCGTACCTTTGTATTTTACGTGGGTGGGGCTGGGAGTATACGCAGTATAATTTAAGGGCGTGCGTAAGAGTGACCTGGGGTTCCAATCAATAAAACTCCCGAATTGAGATTTAGTGCCGGAGTCCTCGAGTGGCTTGCGCACCCAAGCTCTTGTATTAGGTAGCGTACTTCCTCGGAGCGGCTGATGAATAAAAGAAAACGGGGGGAGTACGAAAGAACGCAATAGCTTAGGAACCCTATACGGCTATAGACAAATTCCACCGGACTTACGTCACGAAAATGCGGTGGCGCTGTCTTGGTGGGCAAAAGACGCACTGCCTACCGCACTTTCTGCTGGGTTTTCAATGGTGCATGTGGTGTTGTTCTCAGTCATGCAACGAGAAAAAAAAAGGGTATGCCGACGAGCTGCGTCACGGTTGGATGTGAGTCGCGCCTCACAACTTAGTTTTGTTTGTTGGCGCACATCGCAGCCCTCAGCGCATATGGCGGAAGTTACGTGCGGATGACGCTATGCTTTTACCCATAATCTCGACATCTACCTAGCTGTGTTTACAAACGTGGAATGGGTCTATATGAGTTCTCATCATTGATTAATTCTATTAGGGCGACGTCACTGACGCAGCAGCCGCACAGTGAGAAAACTGTACCATTCTTTATTTATCTGGCCCCCTCTCATCATAGCCGCATCCTGCATTTTGAGTAACATTGGTAATCATTTTAGCATCGGAGCTATATAAACTGAGAGTCCATTCGTCGTGGGCAAAAAAAAAAAACCTCGCTTAGACATGACGTCACCTAACGTTGCCCAACAACCCACGGCGCATATGTGCGTAGCTTCGCGACCACTTTATTATCTCGCAATCCAGTCCTTGCGCGTCAAGACAGACAAAACACTGGGCGCAGAGGGCGCTACTGGCGCAGGGCGAGATACTCAGCGGTGCTGGTCTTACTGGCCCGAAGCTGAGCGCTACTGGAGCTACCACTTAGCAACCATTGCGCACATCTCTGAAGAGGAGGCACTTATCAAATTTGAAGGCTGGCCTATAAAGTAAGAGACTGGCATTTGAGTCTGGGCATCGTCTCGTAACACTTATAAATACCTTACCAATGCCCCACTAAAACTGGGCAAAACCTAGCATAACCTCTGGAAGTTTAGCAAAACCTCGAAACACCCGGACTTGGCTAGGTGCCGATCACCTCACCTGTCTCTCTGTAGCCCTGCGCCATTAGTACAAAAAAAAAAACTCCCTCCTTTCACATTTCACTATCCCAAGTGTAGGTATTGTTACGGGAAGCATTTATTAAGTACACACCGGTAGGGTAAACACTGCACACACACCGCACAGGAATGCAGGATAACAGGGCAGCTAAGACAGAGCCTCCACGTCTTCCGTTCGGCGCCATTTCGAGGCCCGTGCCAAAGGTGTCTTCCGATAACCGTGACAGTATGAATAATTTTTCGGTGTCAATCTAAAGACAATGGGCCGTCCAGCAGGCCCACGGAGCGGCCGATAGGCTTGACCTAACGGTCCCGACGTGAGAGTCGCCCACTGTGCGCTGACGCGCGCCTTGCAAGACCACAATAAAGTTTCGCAACCAACCAACCAATTCTAAAGACAGTGTTACGGTCGGCCATCTCCCACCCACATTCCGTGACATGTTATGATGTACGGCGTGACATGAGGGCGTGTCCGATTTATGGCTGAAATAAGCAGTAGGAAAAGTAATAACCAAGTAGAAGAAATGAAATTTTAAGCTATATGCCAGTTCGTATTTTCCCCTATAAATTGAGGCCCGCTCATCATTACTGCCAGTATATTTACTCACTTGAGGGTTCCACCGTATACTTCTTAACTTATATTTCAGGGCTGGCCCTGAAACATACCGCGGGAAGCGAACCTGGGCTTCGGAAATCGTACCCACACTCAAAACCGTTTAGTGCTTCCCTGCGCTGTACAGAATATCTCGCAATATCAAGCAGAGCGTTTTCTCGCGCTCCTGCACAGAATCTGAGAAGAGTGGTTACCTGCGCATGATAGAGTTAAAAAAAACAAATATTACAGCCACTTTCACCCCAACTGAAAGCTGTACAAAGTGCGGAGCAGTAATTAACGCGTGCTTCCTTTCTCTTTAACTGCCCATTTCTGTTCTGTAAGTAGTTTTAATGTGTTTATCTGTTATTTTCAGTTCTTTTGAGCATGATAATGTCATCATACTTTCTATTCTCTTTCACTGTTTCTTTGTGGTTGATTTCTATTGCGATTAGCTATTTGTTTTCTATGGGCTCTTCATACTTTTCTTTTTTGTTAATCTTTGCTGTACCAAGCGCTGCGCATCTACTCTCAACGCTGGCCATTTGCCCCGGTATTCTCTTCTGTAGATATGTGTCTAAAGGCTTGAGCGCGTGTTCAGGTGAAAAGTGCGTGGCTTTTTGACGCGGCGCCGCGCCCTCACACAATGGAGAAGCGCGCGGCTACGCGAAACTGCGCGCCCTGGCACCGCGTCAAACACGCGCTGACGCACTGCGACGCGTACGTGCAGTCGGGCCTTAAAGGGACATTAAAGAGCAAAGTAACGTTTACCGTACTGTAAAAAGAACAATCTCGCAATATCGACAACACCGCTCCTGCCGCGAGAAGAAAATGCGCGAAATGAAAGTACGGGCGGAGACGCCTATACTTGAGATTTCCGCACCAAACACCATGACGTCATAGATTATGAAGGCGTATACTGGGTCCTGCCTAGCTTCTAATTGCAATGTTACTCATCGACGCACGTGCCGTAACGGACCGTGGAACAAGCCTTGCGCAATCTTACCAGCATAATTATTAACCACATGCCTTGGCTTCACAGTCCTTCGCGATGTATAGAGGTCAGCGCACGGTTATCGAACGTGTCTTTCCTCCTCTTGCTTGCACCCTCTACCCCGTCCCTACTAATTATCGGGTGGGAGTAAGCACCTCGAAGCAGTTCGCTCACGGTCAACACCTTTTCTTGAACGCATCAACGCGCACCTTTTCAAGGAGCACAACCTGGTACGTACGCATCACGCAACACGGATGGCAACAAATGAATCGCGAATTCCTGAAGGAGGACGAAGGATAATCGCGCCCATTAATGCGCGGCGGCCTCCGCCATTGACGCGAGCGAGCAACGAGGTGTTGGTGAAGGCAAACGACGGGCGCCATCATATAGGTTTGTGTGTGTGAGGCGGGGGGGGGGGGGCGCAGTGGTACCTTCGTTACAACAGAAGTTGCACGCCGTATAATGACAATGGCGAAACTTGTTTCGTCTCGCCCCGCCGATGATAAACATGCGGAAGAAGACGATTATCGGACTCGCGCTCGCCCCCGCAACGCCGACCGCCAAAGTTCGCATTACGATGCTGAAGCTGCTTCTCCGTTCCGGAGGTCGATTGCCTCACTAGGTCTTTGCGTGCGCATAAAGGGTATGTAGGGCACGGGAAAAAATGCTAGGCCAAACAAAGCACTGACTTAATGAACGAGTCAAGCAACCAACAAGCTGTGTTATATGAATATTGTGCAAGCACTGGAACGTGGTGTCGGGCGAGACATGGGGCAGTGTTTCTCCCTTCAGGGCGGGGAGGGGGGGGGGGCAGTCAGCTTGATGACGATATATCTGCGACATCATTCATTTGATATTGATACACTATTTAGAACACTGCTCTAGATTGCATTACAGGCAGGAATTGCGAGCTTAATTTATGAAGTGTATGGAATGAAAGTTAGAAAGTCGATATTGTTAAAGCCAGTATTCGTGATATTGTAGTCAGAATACCGCAATATGACAAGAAAATGATTCATCAAAACTAGGATCGAAGATAAATTGGTTAGAAGATAACTAGGATCGAAGATGAATCGCCACGCACTCACAAGCAAGAGGTTGGACGTTCGATTCCGCGCACCAGAGTCTTTTTCTGAATTATTTTTCTTTCTTGCGTTGTCATACATACAGATAAGTATACAATACGGTCATTAACCTCAGTCTCCGACGTAGACGGCAAAAGCTAGCCGAGGGTGTCCCTATAATTGCTATCACAATGATAACCGCGAGAATTTCGCTAACGAGGTAACTACACGCGTTCAACGATCCAGAAGCAGCCCCCGGTCACTTCACCCTTCCCTTATCCAAGTTCATCGGCTCGTCTCTCTCCTAGCCGGGGACAGTTCATTTCACGGCTGACGGGTTTCTTAATTACAAACTTGTCTAACCATCTCCCAATATTTACTTTTCTATCTCTTTTAATCCCATCTTATCCCTTCCCATGTGAACCACTGCTGAGGTGTCCCAATTTGCTGGAGACAGTTGCAGGGTTCACTTTTTTCTTTATTTCCACTTTTGAATATCGCTACTCTTCTCTCCTAGCAGAGTGATTCCGAGGAGGGGCAAGCACACGTACGAGCGAGCACACAAACAAGTCCTCATTAAGAATGGTGTGATCAGACGCGAATATTGACGTCACGGACAACGCTGGGCGTTAACGAAAGGCCAGGGAGAGGAGAACGGATTCGTTGTCCTACTTTGTGGAGCTCCTGCGGCCCGTAACGCTCGTGCCACGTTGTTCATCGTGGGATTATTAAAAAAATTCACACAGGTATTTAGGGTGCAGCAAGCGATCGATATACTATCCCGTGCACGGCGTCCATATGTCTCGAAGTTTATTAGCTTCTCGAAACACGTGGAAACCAGATTGAGGATAGTAAATCTCCTGCTGTTCGTATTGCAAGTGTGTTTCTTTTAGGGGCGACGCTCCTTAAGGCGTGGGTCTGTCCATATCTATATGTCCATCCCTTGTATGAATGTACGTAGCCACCGGTGGCACATACGCGCTTTAGAGCGGGCATGTGCCACAGGGGATGCGAGATTGGAGATGGCGGTACTGGGAGTGTTCACTAGATGAACGCACAGACGGGCAGACAGACTAGCAGACGGACAGACGGATGAACGGACTCACGGATGGACGCGCGGACCGACAAAGGGACGCATGGATGGACGCACAGACGGTCGCGCGGACCAACGGAAGCAAGAACGAACAGACGGACAGAAGCACGGACGGGCTGACGAACGCTTCGCCACACTCATGATTATTCACCCCGGGGATCTGCTGTGACTTTTGTTGCTTTTCTATCGCCCCTTTCCGTGTGTGCTTATGTTTTGTCATGATTAAAAATTATTAATGAACAGTTCATCGCAGTTGTGTTGCCCCATTTTTTTCTACCACGATTTAGTTTTTTTTTTTTTTTTGCAGCGCACAAAAAGTTTACGTTGCGTACAACTAATTGACTCCCTGTCCTGGCTCTTCTAGTAGTTCAGAGGCCCTTTCATTTCCAAATCTAGTGTTCTCTTATGTCATCTGTAGCTGAATTGTGCTTACGCGACGTCGCAGGACTTCGTGGACCGGGAGGAGATGTTCTTCTACTACACGCCCCCCAATCAGCCCGGACAGCCGGCGCAGCCACCGCACGTGGTCCCCGTCTCGGCCTCGACCACGTTCAGCCTACACACGCAGCAGCCACGCAACTCGATGGACCAGGGCGACCTGGCACCCACGCCCGACACCAATACGCAAAGCACGAGACCACCGGTCACCAGAGGCATCGCGTCCACGAACATGACACGTTCAAGGGCGATGACCGAGGAGCAGGAAGCCGGGGAAGGCGGCGAGTTTCATCGGGAAATGCCCCACCTTCACCGCAGGACAGCTACGTACGTTGGCCGTCACTATAGTGAACTAGAACCATGATGGTTCTAGTTCACTATAACCGTTCCCCTTTCCGCATTAACTTCAGTGCTGCGTTTCATTCATAAAGCGCGATGCGGTGGTGGCTAACAAGACTTGTTGCAGTAGATGCGTTCGCTATTGGTTCGCACCCAAGAAACAGTTCAACGATTTCATAAATCTAATATGATAAATTTCGTTTTTTACTTTAACAAATGCAGATGCATTAAATGAAGATACTTGGGTCTTACAACAAACTCCGTCACATGGTTGTCAACACATAGTTCTGGATCAAGGAGGTTGTTCTGGATCACGTGGCGACTCTACGTTTTTATTTCGTTAGTGGCCATGCTAGGCTCTCCTCGAGCGTTTATACCGCTAAAGCCAAGCGTGAGACGCGCGGGCTTACCTGTTTTGCGAACAGACCTTCACGCAGAGTACTAGCGTGTTGAACCTGCTGTGTGAAACCCATGTAACACAGCGCATGTGGCTACGTTTGAATTCTAGCAGAAACAAGTGCTCGAGTAATCCACAGCATGATGGACCTTTATGTGCACGTCGTATCTATAGTTTGAAATTATGGCAGAATTAGGTGCTGGACTACTTGGTATACTTGCTATAGCTTGGGGCAAACGAAAACAGTTGCACGTCACGATAAACTCCACGTACACGATGCCAAGAGGGCGCAAGTTGGAAAACCGAGCATTCGACTTCTTCCAGGAGGTGACGAGTCGCGGTGCTGAATTGCAGATGGGCCGAATGGGCAGGCTGGTTGGTTTAGATTTTTTAACGAAAACTTTGCGGCGCAGAAAAGCGAGCCACGCGTAGAGCAGGATTGCGCTTGATTGTGTCCTGCTCTTATAGTGTCTTGTTTTGAAGCGTGGAAGCGCTTCAGTTTTGAAGCGGGGAAGCGTGTTTTGAAGCGCTCTTTTCTGTCCTTGTTTTTTGGCTTCCGTAATTACGAAGTAACTACTTCTAGGTTGCACTGTTCCTGCATTCAGCGTCTTGTTTGTTGGCCCTGCCAAGTTCTCAAAATGAGATTAAATTGCCATCAATGAGTATCCCATTTCCACGAAGCTTTTAGTCGGCCCGTGTGCAGGCAAATGCAAGAAACATTCCTCTCTGGGTACCGTACTCGGGGAGAACGCGTGGCACTCGGTGATATAGATAATGGTGGCCCCATGCACGCCGTCAACATACGCGCAAATAAAAACTGAAGAAGTTCAGGCTAACATGGAAGCTTGAAAAAACATGTGAACACGGGGAGTCGTTGAAGGCAACGCTTCGACAAACATACTTCTTATTCAGGGCTTTTACAATTTTTCACATCTCGACAACACGTGTTCAGGGGTTTATTCACCACCACCACCACCCCCACCCCTTAACCAACCTCCTCCCACGAATAATATTCCGCACCGACTTACCAAACTCCTACTCCTTGGAGGCAGGAACTGAAAAAAACATACGCCCCCCCCCACCTTTTCTGATAACATTCCCTACCCTACAACCTCAATATCTAAATCCTGAATACAAAAGTACTAAACAAAAATGTACTTCGTCACTGCAGTGTTAACCAGTATGTTTCAAAACTGTATTTTCGTGTTTCACTACGATTTTTGGGGAAAACTTTTCTGAAAAAAGGTCAGTACTTAAGCGACAAGATCACCTTAGACATTTTATTGAAGTTTCATGTTTTGTGTGAACACTTAAATAGGCGTGATTACTCGTGTTTTTGACGAACTCTGTGTGGTGTGGACACATTTACGTGTGGTGTGGAACCTCGGTATTGAAAAACGTGGGCTCATTGTGTAAGCGTTGTGCTATGTACATATGTATAGCCTTGTGTTTGATACAAAATAGGCGATGCCGACTTTTGTGCAAAGAAGAGGAGTAACCGGCGCCACACATTGCTACCAACTCCTCCTTATATATATTAATTAAAAAAAAACACGGACGTACTTTCCCGCTTTGTCAAAGGACGTCCACGTGCCTCTCTCCTTTCTTTCTTATAGCGGTTTCTGCGCTTGATGTCTTTCTGTTTCCTTTGTACTCATTCCAATAAGCCGCGTTGCTCAAATGGGGCCCATCTGATTGCCCTTACGAATGCTGAACGCAGGACCAGTTTAACTCGCGGACGATTTCGAGCAGCGCCAGAGGGCGACCCCAGGGTGACTCAGCTGGTGTTCCCATATCCTGTCTGGACTCCGGAACAAGCACGCCTCATGGGTATGTATATGAAAATATTGAAATAAGCAAGAAGCTCAATATATACTGAATTGATTGATATGTGGGGTTTAACGTCCCAACAATATATACTGAATATGCGCAGCGCGAAGAAACGAAGATGAGAGAAGGCACAAATAAACGACACAGCCTGGCGCTCTATGTGTTGTTTATGTCTCTTGCCTCGTCTTCGTTGCATTGCATTGCACATATTCTTTATATATCAAGCCATGTACCAACTAGCCCACCAACGAATCATTTATAACAAATAAGCAACAAGTTCAGGGTATCATGAATGTTTCAGGGGATGACAAATTTTTGGAACACGGTGTACCACCGGAGCCGACGCTTATACCAAACATACGAAATGGCACTGGCACGTCACAAAATAAAGCCACGGAGTGGAGCGGGCGTGGAAAAACCACGATATCAGTGGATAGAAAGATCCCCCGAGTCTCTCGTTCATTCGATACATCGCCACGGGCGATTTTTTTTAATCCTTACGTAACCGGCTTGTTACACGCATAACCATTTCTTTGCGCATGGCTCGCCGGAATATCTGGAAACTTTCCCGATTTTCTATTTAAAATTTTCAGACAACATTGCTTCACAAGCCGGTCTGTCAAGTTAACAATACTGATTGTTGGCCTAGTTGGTACTTGCTTACTGACATGATTTGGCCGCAAATAATACACACACAAAGTAATGAACGACAAGCAAGACAACAAGACAACAAGAGTGCTTATCGTTGAGGGTTTCTTTACTTTGTGTGTGTATTATTTGCGGCCAAATCATGTCAGTTGAGTTAGTTCGAAAAATAAGAGCGGTCACCAGCGATAACGCTGCAGTGTTATATGCCAGGTACATAAGCAACAGAGGGAGAGGGTGGGTAACAACCCCTCTCCCACAATTTGTCTAGTTGGGCATATTTCCGGATGATTTTTTTGCTACGCAAAAATTTTCTCTCGAACAATTAAGCCTTGGACCCCCCCCGCCTCCTTCCCTCCCTCGAAAAATAAAATCCTGGCTGCGTGCCTTTTCGATGCCACACGTAGAATTCTGAAGCACCATGCCCACTGATCAATGTGTTGATGATTCCCGAATGTGCGCCGATATCGTTGGCTGAGTGCCCC
>WOVY01010504.1:0-23133 GCA_013436015.1 Rhipicephalus annulatus
CAAACAAACTAAGAAAACGCCTTGAGGACTATAGCCTTGAGAAGTATTGCATGATGTTGAGGAGCAACGGGCGTTGCACAATCGGCAACGGGTGGTAGCGACCTGACACGCGCCTGGGGGTGAATGAACTTTTTTTTCAAGGCAAAGAAAAAGCGAGTCCCCCGCGTGGTGTAGCGGTTGCGATGCTCAGCTGCTGACTCGAAGGTCCCGAGTTCGATCCCTATGCCACAGCAGTCGCATTTCGATAGAGGCGAAAACTAGAGGTTGTGTATACTGTTCCAAGTCCGTGCACACCATAGGGAGCGCCAAGCGGGTCGAAATTTCTGGAGCATGCCACGACGGCGTCACTCATAATCATATCGTGGTTTTCAGTCACGCGGACACTACAGTAGAGTGCGGTTTAGCTGCGAGTCATAAGCGACGTACGGTAAGCATAGCCCTGCACCATGTCCACTGTGCCTAGTCGGTGTCTAAGACGACTGGACGGGGTGGTGTTAAGTGTCGAAAGTTCGACTTACGACTGCACAGTCGCGTTTCAGCGTCTATACGTAATTAGGCCAATACCGACGGCCAGAACATCGAGTATGAATGGTGAGCAACCTTATGGGTAGAACGCACATTCTTTTTAAGACGCTGCTCGCGCTTTTGTTTGGCGGCAAATGGTTTGTTAACTAGTAGAGCACGCGAAGACTGAACTTGTGTAAAGCCTACGAAACCAGCACAAAATAAATTAAAAAAAAGGACTATACTAAAACAACAAGCAATGGTTACAGGTCACTGCGGTCTTGCGGCAGCGATGAAACTATAGAGCACGTTCTCTGTCACTGCCCTCGTTACAGCGTGCAAAGACGGCAACTAGCTGCTGCGTTAGCTCGCCTTGACGACAGACCTTTGTCTGAACAATCAGTGCTGGAAAGGCGACATGATTTGTGTGCTCACAGGAAATCAGTGAAGGCCTTACTGAACAGTTTGCGTGGCAGCAGCCTATTGTATAGACTGTAGCACCCCAGCGCCCCCCCCTCTTTTTTTTTGCGCGCGCGTCTATTTCCCTCTTCGCTTTCTTTCCCATCTTTTCTTCCCCATTCCCCCCTCCTCAGTGCGGGTAGCAAACCGGATGCTCCCTTTCCTGGTTAACCTTCCTGCCTTTCCCTCATTTTATTCCCGGATGCTCCCTTTCCTGGTTAACCTTCCTGCCTTTCCCTCATTTTATTCTCTCTCTCTCTCTCAACAGGTCACAACGTTGATTAGATAAAACATGTAATGCACTGGCGCAATGAAAATGCAGTTGAAGGAAGTTGCTTAGAGGTGATGGCAGTTACCCCAGCTGTTCGATGTGGTTGTACTATCATCCTGATCGCTATCATCGTTCAGAACTGCGCATCGTTTCTCACAGAGCCGGCTTGGTAGGTTACCGCTATAGCCGTCGCGCTGCTGAGCTCGAGGACGCGGGTTCGATTGCATATCGCAGCTGCTGCATTTCAAAGGCGGACGAAAATGCGAACACACATGTGTACTTGAATATAGGCCTTGTTGAAGAGCCTTAGATGGAATAAATTCACTCGTAGTTGCCCACGACGGCGGGTTTCAGAATAATATCATGCTTTGAGCTAGCGAAACCCATAATATCTCAGTTTTTTTTTTTCGTCTCTCGGCCGCGCAGTTTTCAAACCACAGTGGACCATCGCGTTATATGTTCTAAGTACGCATTACAAGGTTTTGCCACGTACATTTTCCTCTTTTTAACGTCGACAGTACGACATTGACCACGCAGTTGTATCAAGCCGCCGGATTCCAATTCAGATTGTAGAATTGGGATTCTCAAACAGAGAACGCTAATTTTTTGTTCGCAACCAACGATGCCGACGCCAATAACAACACCAATACTAACACCTGAACTTCTGCGAACGAGCTCTTTAATGCTACCACAATTAAAGAGTGATTGAGATCATTTTATCCTAAGCCGTCTGTTGTGCAGCCCTAGTATAGACCACCAGTTAATTACAACCATACGGACTGCTAAACTTTTATTCATGCCCTCGTAGTCAACCAGAGGATCAGCTAAGCCACCCTGCTTTTTAATGCATTCCGCTGCCGCCTGCACAACCTCTAACGCTTTTTAAGTTGGTGGACCTAAACTGAAATCAGTGTGAGCTTCTCTTCACGAGGGTGGCGGAAAAGCTCTCGTTCGAAACATGACAGTGCGTGGACTATCTTCAACAATTTACCGCAATTTAGTGTTTCCCTTATTCGCTCCCAAAGCCATAACGTAGAAATATGTGGTAAAAATAATTGTAGCATAAATATCTGCATACGTATTGAAAGAGAATTCCTATGCACAATTATTTTCCCAATCGTCTTCAACTAACCTGAAACTTGTTCTGTTGTAACGTGCCCATTTGGTGTGGTGGTTTATTCCCATTGAAAGTCCCCAACAAGACAGGCCAGGGTTACCTATAGTTTGTAGGAGATATGAAGCCTTAATGCGCTTTCGTATCCCTCGATGTAGGCCCGTGTGCTTAGATTTACGTGCATGCCCTGCCGCGGTGGTTTAGTGGCTAAGATACACGGCTGCTGACCCACCGATCGCAGGATCGAATCCCGGCTGCGGCGACTGCATTTTCGACGGAGGCGAAAATGCTGTAAGCCCGTGTGCTCAGATTTCGGTGTACGTTAAAGAACCCCAGGTGGTCAAAATTTCTGGAGCCCTCCATTACGGCGTCTCTCATAATCATATTGCCCCGCCGCGGTGGTCTAGTGGCTAAGGCACTCGGCTGCAGACCCGCAGGTCGCGGGTTCAAATCCCAGCTGCGGCGGCTGCATTTCCGATGAAGGCGGAAATGTTGTATAGGCCCGTGTGCTCAGATTTGGGTGCACGTTAAAGAACCCCAGGTGGTCGAAATTTCCGGAGCCCTCCACTACGGCGTCTCTCATAATCAATATGGTGGTTTTGGGACGTTAAAACCCCACATATAAATCAATCAATCTCATAATCATATTGTGTTTTGGGATGTTAAAACCACACTACGGCGTTTCTCATAGTAATATAATGGTCTTGGGATGTTAAAACCGCGCATATCATTAGATTAAGGTGCACGTTAAAGAACCCCAGGAGGTCGAAATTTCCGCAGCTATCCGCTACGGCGTCTCTCATAATCAAATGATGGCTTTGGGACATTAAACCCCCAATCAATCAATAAGTCAGGACTTTCGTATTCGTTATTTATGCCTTATTTATCTCGACAGATGCAAAGAAAATATCGAATCTAACGAACCCACTTACGGTGAAAATTCAGATTGGTGGCATTAGGGTTCAGCTGTGGGTACTATTTGCGTCAAATTAAACAGAAATAGCAGCGAGCATTCGCAGCGGTAGGTGTGCGCCGTCCAGTCCCCAGCATGGACAGGCTGTGCAGCAGAACAAGAATTTTGCATGCTTGTCAATGGCGATCGCCGAAGAGCGCGCCCGAAACTACTTCTATGCTTGCCCCTTTTCACGTTTCACTTGAAGCTGAGAGTTTGGGAATTTTTTGTCTTTTTTTCACGCCTTCTCCATCGTCACGAGTCGTCGACAGGACAGCGTGTCGGCAAATAGAAACAGAGGAACCATCCTTGTTCACGAAGACGTCTCTAGAAGGAATCATGCGTACGAACCGTCTTCGAGCCACTCACACTTTCGACAGGCGAATTTCTACCAGTAAAGGTACAACAGAAAGTACAGAAAGGGAACTGCCAAGTGTGCAGTCCGTGGCCAAGCGTGCAGACCGTAGGTACACAGGCAGGTCAACCCAAATGCACTGTGTCTGTGTGTGTGCCCAACCTGTCTACTTGTTCCTGCTTCACCTGTACTTCTTTCTTTTATTCTGCTGCCGGTCCGATTTCAGGAACGAACAAACTCTTCCAAACCAAAGTTTCATGATGAATCAAAAGTACCACCTTTTTTCAAACTTATCCGAATCTCCGCGCACGTGAACTTTACATTCACATCATGTGCACCAAATCTCTCAAATTAGGCTTCGACAACGTGTCGGTAATACCATCCGACGAACAGTCTTACCTCGCGGATACATCTTCGGAGCGAAGCGAAAACCTGTTGCGTCCTCAAGTATACAATCAGTCTATATGAGCAACCGACGCTTCCGACAGGCTCTTACCCTTTCGGATCTCCACCGAGCAGCGACAGCAGCAAGCACAGCGAGGGAACGGGACAGCCACAGGGTCCGGTACGCAGTAAACGGGGACACACGCGGTGGCACGAGCACGAAGTCGATCCGAGTCGTACCGTGTGCTTGTTTGTACGTTCTACACGGCGGTCGACCTCCTTCGGCGCCCGCGGACTTCCGTCGCCCGAGTAACTGAGGCCCCGCTCCGGTGAAGAGTTGGGATCTGAGGATCGCGCTCGCTGACTAGTTTTGTGTCGAAGCGCGCTTGTCTGGCCTTTTACTTTCGTTCCGGTCGCAGAGAGAGAGAGAGAGAGAGAGAGATCCAGAGAGAAAGAGTGAGATACGCTCGAGTCTTACATTTGGTTCCCTTCGAGACGGGTAGAGAAGAGTGGAAGAAAGAGGCTTTGCCTTAAGACGGGGGAGAGCGCATTTTTCGCCCCAACTTCGATATTGAAGAGGAGAGAATACAGAAAAGAAAAAAAGGGAGAGAAACTCGGTGGAAAAGAGAGAGAGAGTTCTACCACAAAGTCACGAGTGGGAAGGAGTTAAAGTAAAACAAACGGGTGTGACCTTCCAGAACTTTTTCGAAAGAATTAAGGCGAGAGACATAATACGCTTGAGTAACCACGGGGGAGGGAGCCCAATTGTTTTCGCTTTTCTCTTCGATAATGGAAAGAAGGAACTTGAGTAGAGTGAGGAAGAGAAAAGCCTTTGATGAAAGCAAAGTGGAGAGAAGAACAGCTGGAGGAACTTTGACGCTCGCTGCGCGGAGAAAGGACAGTACAAACAATTACACGATCGGTCTGTATGGACGATGTAACAACTGCGTCAGGACGATTATGATGTGCAGAGACAGGAGAGGGTAATACGTGCGCTAATGCGGGTGTGTTATAACTGTGGTTGGGTTGTGAGGAAAGAAATGAAGACTGAGAGAGATACAAAGAATGACGCACGGCGACGGATTTGAGAAAGAATGCTTCTTCGCCTATCTTTGCGTCACTGCCACTCTTTTCACTGCGAACAGACAACACTCTGGTAGTGCACATGTTCTGAAGTCAGGTTAGGATTACGCAAGTTCATAATGTGCCAATATGAATTGAACACAGGCCGACGGAAAGCGATAAGTCGCGACTTAAGAATCTGGTTTATGTAGCGATGCATCTCGCTTCTATTGAACTATATTATGCGCATAAGTTATAATACTGTGAGGGGACCACGTGGTTCGTTCTAATGAATGATTACTAAATCTGCAAGTAATCTCTCTTCAGTCTATTGTACAGCTCCCTCCCCCCTACGAGGGCTTTCTGCACCGAACGTGATTTTTGCGTCAAAGATCGTCCCACTTTTGACCAAGTGACGGTGTGACGCGTCATGATGGCGTTATAATGACGTCATACATTCTCGAGATATGTGACATAATCATGAAGTCCCAACGACGCGGCTCTTAAGTGATGACACTTTTTTTTTTTGCATTTCATCGCCTTGATTCCGACGTCACCGGCGGGCACTTTAGCGTTTCATGGGGGATCTAAGGCTTGGGATTTAATAAGGGCACTCATTGCGGACACCTGATCTCCATTTGATCTAACGTCGAGATCAAGTACAGTCAGTGCCACTGAGAAGAACGAAATTATGGGCACTAATTAAGATAGCTGGTTCAAGAAAGAGACGCAGTTTTCACAGGCAGCTTGATCTTTGTAACGTGTCCACATTTCAATCGCGTGCTTAAAAAGGCAAGAAGGGAGACGTGAGGAGCTCCATCGCAGGACAGCAGCACGCCAAAACACCACATTCGTCATGGTGGTTCGAAGAGAGTAGTTGTCATTGGAGGGAGTGTGGTTTAGACTTCCTACAATGGTAACCACTCTCTCCACCCACTTTAACCACCACTAGGCTTACATACAGTTTTGAACAACAGAAAAAGTATCAGCGAACTTATCCCCCAGAGTTCATGCGGCTTCACCACACAGTACGCAAGTTAGAACACGCAACAGAAGTGAATCAACGAATATTCCGCTTCCTGCCCATTAAACGGCCAAGAATGCAGCACCAGCTGAACGAAATGCTAATTTTGCTCGGCTTGTTGTTGTTTGCCTCAGTCGCAATGAGTACGATTATTTATCATCTAAAATGATAAGCAGCGCACGAAGGACACACAACAAAATGAAGAAAACACACAGACGGAGCACTGTGCGTTTTATTAGTGTGGTGTCCCTGCATCGTTTACTATTTTTAGTGCAGTATACACCAGCCCACCCAAGCTAAAATTTGTCATCGCCTTCTGAGAAGCAGCCACGATTCGTCGACAGCTGGGAGCTGTTTCCGGTCAATACGTTGCCCAGCATTCATCCGAATCCAATATCCCAGCTGTGAACGCTTCGTACTCACCCAAGCTCTGTTTGTCTTAAAGCAAAACCACAATTAGATGTATAGCTGAAACGTATTCATCTTGAAGTATTTGCGCAGGCACAAGGGGACAAAAATAAGAAACACAAACGGGCACAGTCTGATTGATTGATTAATATGTGGGGTTTAACGTCCCAAAACCACCATATGATCATGAGAGACGACGTAGTGGAGGGCTCCGGAAATTTCGACCACCTGGGGTTCTTTAACGTGCACCCAAATCTTAGCACACGGGCCACAACATTTCCGCCTCCATCGGATATGCAGCCGCCGCAGCCGGGATTCGATCCCCACGACCTGCGGGTCAGCAGCCGAGTACCTTAGCCACTAGCACATTCTGGCGGGGCCGAGCGCAGTCTGGTTATTATTATTTAGAAAAAAGGTTCACTTAAATACCCTCACATCTGCGCGATCTCAAAAAAAAGAGAAATCATTACAGGCACACATGACACAACTTGTGATCACATGACCAATAGAAGACAAGACCCAAATTTTTTCTCAAATAAGGCACTCGATAGGTGGCTGACACGCTTTTATTTCAGCTTGTCCATCACTTCTATCGAAGTTCTGTTGCGATGCCTATATTCTACTATTATAAAGGATACTATACATTTATCACTGCATTACAATGAGTGCGCATGCCCTTCTTGTTTTAATAACACCCCCGTATAATAAAGGCATCGCAGCCGAACTTAGAGAAAGATAATAAAGTGGTATCACATTGACAAGCTGAAAGAAAAGTGTGTTAGCCAGCCATCGATTAATTTGCTTGAAAAATAAATTTTGACTTGTCTTGTTTTCATTCAGCATGTCATCACAAGCTCTGCCATGTGCGCTTTTAATGTTTTTTTTTGCGATGTTGCTCAGATGTGATGGTTTTTAGGTGAACGTTTAAAAAAAATAAACCGGTTGTTACATTGAACATGTTTGTTTCTCCTATTCGTGCCCGTGTGCCTGCGCAAATACTTCAAGATCAATGTGATAGTCCAGTTGGCCCTTACACACATACGCTCCGCTATCACGCCCCTCCGCCCCCCCCCCCACACACACGCTGTAGCACTGTACAAGAGAATAGTATCCCACACACAAATAGAGGACAGGCGCCCACCTTGTCTGTCTTCCTTCGTATTTTAGTGTGGTCGTGATTTTTGCGCGAACTTGACTATTCAATTCATACATGCAACGACTAGGCCATCAGTGAATACTACTGGAAAATGTTCATACAGTACCAATACTGTTACAGGGACCATTCTGAAGAGCACCTGTCGATCCCGATAACCGCAAGTAGACGTAGAAAATTGTTTCGCGCATGTCACTAGTCCATCAAAAAGAGTCAATACAGTCAACCAGCAGTAGTCTTATGCAAATCTAAGCTCTAATTGTTTTGCCAGAGAGTGAAATCCGGACATGGCAGACGCGAAAGTGTTCTCTTAACAATGAGCTCGTCTGTGCACATCACCCTTGCCACCAGTAAGACGAGACAAAGAGAGCTGCGTGGCTGAACCGTCTGTTGACTTCGCACACGCACATTGCGATAAATTTTGTAGCCGAAAGAGGGCTCCTCTCGTCCCTTCGAACGTGAGGTCGTCTGCTCGGCGCAAAATGTTCATTAGGTTACCTCAAAAAAATTTTGAGAACGAACCGATGGCACATTGCGTGCTGTTTATTCTAATCACTACATTAGCCTGAGGAACAAGACGGATGAAATAATAACACGGACACAGCGCCGAGTACGCGTTGTTATTCTGTCCTTCATTTATTCGGACTGTGCGCTAAAATAGTGAAAGGAATTACCAACACGGCATAGCCAACGCTCTGTCAAGCTTATTCGATGTTAGATAAAGTTGGAATTTGTGGCTGCCCCTTGCTCTGTAAAAGGCAAAGAAAGAAGGAAAGGAAGAAAGAAAGAAAGAAAGAAAGGAAAAAGAAAACGCTTAAGAGAAAGAACACCCGCGGTATGTTTACGAATAAAGCACTTACGAATCTACCGCAACGAACACGCACTTTCTGCCGCCCTTTCTCCCTGTCGTCATTTGCATCGCCGATTTACGAAACGGAGCCGCTTAGCCTTGCACGCAGCTTCGACGCGAAAGCAGCGCGAAGGTGAAAGATAGGGAGGGAGGTACAGGATAATTGCACTACGGATTATTCAACCTCGAGAAAGAAACGAAACGAAAAGAAATAACGAAGCAACCAAAGGCCCCGCGGTACATGCGCAAAGGCGGCATGAGGAAGGAAGTTGGAAAAGAAGGCGAAATGGCATGTATACAGTTTGGATACGCCACACCTCCCTCCTCTTCCAACGCGACCGACTCCGCGGCCGTGTTTGTTCTGCGCCGCCAGCGCAGATCTCGAAGAGGGCGACCGATGCCGAGATGTGGGCCAATGACCCCCTCCTCGCCCGAGCCGACGGAACCGCAAGCGCGGCTAACCCACCCACCGCCGCTGCAGCTGAGTCTGCGAGAGAAGTGAAGAGGAGGAAGAAGAAAGCGGTTTCGCCGGGAGCAGGTTGTCGTCGACGAACGGGACTACGTCCCGCTAACCGCGAATGATAAGGTGTCGAGACAGCTGTTAGCTATTCGGCGCGTAAGCGGTTAGGGTGGGAGATACGAATCGACGTTCGATTGAATCAAAGCACACGTGTCGAGCACGGTCGACGAAGGAGGTCGGGATGATTGAAGCGGAGGTTGAATAGGATAAGTACGGTAGCACCGTTGCCGCCGTGAATGGCACGCTATTTTTTTAGCAGCGAACCTCCTCTTAGACTAACCTTGCCCTGCGTCCGGCGCAACAAGCAGTATCAGACAGACACAGACAGACAGACAGACAGACAGACAGACAGACAGACAGACAGACAGACAGACAGACAGACAGACAGACAGACAGACAGACGACGACGGACGGACGGACTGGCGGACGGACGGATGCAAAGGCAGATGCATAGAGAGACAGACAGTATGCATTTCACAGTCATATGCGATTTTTGTTCTTTTTTTTTTGTTCAAGTGCTTACACAAGGCTCTGCCCGACGGTACCGACGTGGACGCAGCCCGCCTCAGTCTGAAAAGACCGGGCTTCAGGACACAGTTTTCTGACTGAATGAATTGACAGTATACTACTGACTTACCCGTGACTTTCGTTTTCGGGATCATTTTGTGCTTACGGCCCCTCATGTATACGTGTATATGCGACTTCGCTAGATCAATAAAGTATACTTGTGGGTCAGTGTTTGATTTGTAGCCTATGTTGTCGGGGTCCTCAGCATTGTTTCTGGATTTATTACGTACAACCAACAAGCCCAAGCTACCCTTATGGGAATATACTTTTATTGCGATAGCAATTATTCGGACACTCTCCGCTGGATTTTGCCGCCGGCGTCGACATCGGCGTCGCCGTCACTCACAGTATATGTTTACGTATCTATATATATGCAAACTTAAGAAAAAAATCGAGAAAAAGACACCAGCGCGTGGAATCTAATGTGGGACCTCTGAATCGTGGATGCGAGGCGTTAACCACTGAGCCACAGAGGAGTACCTTCTTCAACGTTCAAACAGCAAGCTATTTATAGCTACCAGTTAGCGCTGTTGACGGGCATCTCGGGGGTAACTCATGTTTTCAGCATTACCAGCAAGATGGCGCAATGAGCGCGCGTCGCTACATCGTCATGACGTGGTGGCGCGCGCTCTCATCTCCCACGCGTACTTTGCCCCGCGGAGAAGAGGGGGTGAAAACTCACTCGCGCACCTTTATCGCGTGGTGGGTAGGATGCGTCTTGGCGGGCGTTGGGCTTTCACTGGAACGATTCTGTTGTAGTTACCAGGCACACAAAGTTCACTGCAAGCGTTGCCCAGTCTCCATTTGCGATTAGGGCGCGCTTTTCAGACGCAGCGAAGTAACAACTGAAACGCTTATTCGCATTCATCTGTACCTGTGAGTACGTTTCGTGCGTCATTTGTGCGCGAGAAACGCGAAGGACGTTTCGATCTGCTTGCAATTCTTCGCGTCACCTTCGAATTTATTGCTATCGCGTTCATCGCTTCGCCTTCGCGACAAAGTTGTGACTTTTTTCATTCAATTAGTTAGGTAAGTCTGACAAAATAAATGTAACGCAAACTTTCTATAAAAACTGAGGAGCAAGTTTGTGCGACGGTAGATGACTGGCAAAGTGTGTTTCGCGCACGGCACATAGATGACACAGAACTACCTTAGTGGAAGCGCAATGTAGCTGAGTTTCTTGTGGACGATTCCTTTAACATTAACCGCCATCTTCTTAGCCGATCTCCCATGGTGGGTAGTGCCAGATATAAAGAAGTAATTCATTGTCTAACAAGGATGAAACAATCGAATATGATTTTTTATCGTGTAGTCGCTTCAAGTTACTGGGGAAAACATTCTTAAAGGGGCTGTTAATAGAATTATATTGTATTTTATTATTTTTATTATTCTCTCCTTGGGAGCCTCCTCATTAGGTCATTGTCACCGGGATATCTTCTTGCTGTAGAAAAATTCCTAATCGACTGAAAGCGGTTTTCATTGCAAATATCTCAATTAGTCAAATTTAATTTCTTCTAGCCATTTTATATTTAACTATATTTACAAATTATATATGATCCCTTATATCTAAATACTTGCTCATTGTCCATTCCCCACAGTGGGTGTGAGCTATGCATTTAGGCTATAATCATCATCATCCCCAACAAGAGACTTAACAGTGTCTACGGCTACAACAAGATTTCTTGGCCAATACCCCAGAGTGGGTATGTGCCAGAGTCAACAGGCCAGTAACAAACAAGAAGGAAACAAACAAGCGAATATCGACTCCTCTTCTTCCTTTGGCGAAGGAGTTGTTGTTGAACCCGCAAAGGGGAAGTTACATTTACAAAAATACGATGTCACCTTCCAAAATTAAACTATTGTATGAATAGAGCTGGTCTACCTCCTTCCTCTGTTTGCTAGTTCATGTAGCAAGACGAAAGGAATCAAGCATTATTTTATATCACTTAATCGCTTCGTTTTTCTGAATAAAACACTCTCAAAGTGATTTTTAACCTAATTTGAGTGGATTTCATGAATTCTAACATTCTCTCCTTGGAAGCCTTCTCTTTAGGTCGTTGTCACAGGGATTCTCTGGTCCGCTGTAAAAAATGGTTAATTGAATAAGGGCAGTTGCAATCACAAGTCTCTTAATTAGCAGTATTGAATATTCTAACAATAAATAATTCATTTACATGCACCATATTTGATCCCTTGTACCTGTTTTTACCATCATTGTTTGTGTGAGCCATACATATAGGCAATCATCATCTTCACAGTCGTTGTCTTCTTCGGGAACGCGACAACGTGGCACGACTCAAGAAAGACTAAGACCAGCTAAGCTGCCCCCTTTGTTGCTGCGTGCCACAGTTCCAGAATCTGCTCTATTCTGTACTGCTGTCTCACCGCATCGACACAAGATGTGCCTGGACGATGTGAGTGAAACCATTATCTGTCCCTGGGGTTTCGCAATTTAGGTTGAATATTAGCGAGCTTTAGCGCCGGGGGCACCAAAGCGGCTTGCGTAGGCAAGCCTTGCGTACCTTTGTATTTTACGTGGGTGGGGCTGGGAGTATACGCAGTATAATTTAAGGGCGTGCGTAAGAGTGACCTGGGGTTCCAATCAATAAAACTCCCGAATTGAGATTTAGTGCCGGAGTCCTCGAGTGGCTTGCGCACCCAAGCTCTTGTATTAGGTAGCGTACTTCCTCGGAGCGGCTGATGAATAAAAGAAAACGGGGGGAGTACGAAAGAACGCAATAGCTTAGGAACCCTATACGGCTATAGACAAATTCCACCGGACTTACGTCACGAAAATGCGGTGGCGCTGTCTTGGTGGGCAAAAGACGCACTGCCTACCGCACTTTCTGCTGGGTTTTCAATGGTGCATGTGGTGTTGTTCTCAGTCATGCAACGAGAAAAAAAAAGGGTATGCCGACGAGCTGCGTCACGGTTGGATGTGAGTCGCGCCTCACAACTTAGTTTTGTTTGTTGGCGCACATCGCAGCCCTCAGCGCATATGGCGGAAGTTACGTGCGGATGACGCTATGCTTTTACCCATAATCTCGACATCTGCCTAGCTGTGTTTACAAACGTGGAATGGGTCTATATGAGTTCTCATCATTGATTAATTCTATTAGGGCGACGTCACTGACGCAGCAGCCGCACAGTGAGAAAACTGTACCATTCTTTATTTATCTGGCCCCCTCTCATCATAGCCGCATCCTGCATTTTGAGTAACATTGGTAATCATTTTAGCATCGGAGCTATATAAACTGAGAGTCCATTCGTCGTGGGCAAAAAAAAAAAAACCTCGCTTAGACATGACGTCACCTAACGTTGCCCAACAACCCACGGCGCATATGTGCGTAGCTTCGCGACCACTTTATTATCTCGCAATCCAGTCCTTGCGCGTCAAGACAGACAAAACACTGGGGGCAGAGGGCGCTACTGGCGCAGGGCGAGATACTCAGCGGTGCTGGTCTTACTGGCCCGAAGCTGAGCGCTACTGGAGCTACCACTTAGCAACCATTGCGCACATCTCTGAAGAGGAGGCACTTATCAAATTTGAAGGCTGGCCTATAAAGTAAGAGACTGGCATTTGAGTCTGGGCATCGTCTCGTAACACTTATAAATACCTTACCAATGCCCCACTAAAACTGGGCAAAACCTAGCATAACCTCTGGAAGTTTAGCAAAACCTCGAAACACCCGGACTTGGCTAGGTGCCGATCACCTCACCTGTCTCTCTGTAGCCCTGCGCCATTAGTACAAAAAAAAAAACTCCCTCCTTTCACATTTCACTATCCCAAGTGTAGGTATTGTTACGGGAAGCATTTATTAAGTACACACCGGTAGGGTAAACACTGCACACACACCGCACAGGAATGCAGGATAACAGGGCAGCTAAGACAGAGCCTCCACGTCTTCCGTTCGGCGCCATTTCGAGGCCCGTGCCAAAGGTGTCTTCCGATAACCGTGACAGTATGAATAATTTTTCGGTGTCAATCTAAAGACAATGGGCCGTCCAGCAGGCCCACGGAGCGGCCGATAGGCTTGACCTAACGGTCCCGACGTGAGAGTCGCCCACTGTGCGCTGACGCGCGCCTTGCAAGACCACAATAAAGTTTCGCAACCAACCAACCAATTCTAAAGACAGTGTTACGGTCGGCCATCTCCCACCCACATTCCGTGACATGTTATGATGTACGGCGTGACATGAGGGCGTGTCCGATTTATGGCTGAAATAAGCAGTAGGAAAAGTAATAACCAAGTAGAAGAAATGAAATTTTAAGCTATATGCCAGTTCGTATTTTCCCCTATAAATTGAGGCCCGCTCATCATTACTGCCAGTATATTTACTCACTTGAGGGTTCCACCGTATACTTCTTAACTTATATTTCAGGGCTGGCCCTGAAACATACCGCGGGAAGCGAACCTGGGCTTCGGAAATCGTACCCACACTCAAAACCGTTTAGTGCTTCCCTGCGCTGTACAGAATATCTCGCAATATCAAGCAGAGCGTTTTCTCGCGCTCCTGCACAGAATCTGAGAAGAGTGGTTACCTGCGCATGATAGAGTTAAAAAAAACAAATATTACAGCCACTTTCACCCCAACTGAAAGCTGTACAAAGTGCGGAGCAGTAATTAACGCGTGCTTCCTTTCTCTTTAACTGCCCATTTCTGTTCTGTAAGTAGTTTTAATGTGTTTATCTGTTATTTTCAGTTCTTTTGAGCATGATAATGTCATCATACTTTCTATTCTCTTTCACTGTTTCTTTGTGGTTGATTTCTATTGCGATTAGCTATTTGTTTTCTATGGGCTCTTCATACTTTTCTTTTTTGTTAATCTTTGCTGTACCAAGCGCTGCGCATCTACTCTCAACGCTGGCCATTTGCCCCGGTATTCTCTTCTGTAGATATGTGTCTAAAGGCTTGAGCGCGTGTTCAGGTGAAAGTGCGTGGCTTTTTGACGCGGCGCCGCGCCCTCACACAATGGAGAAGCGCGCGGCTACGCGAAACTGCGCGCCCTGGCACCGCGTCAAACACGCGCTGACGCACTGCGACGCGTACGTGCAGTCGGGCCTTAAAGGGACATTAAAGAGCAAAGTAACGTTTACCGTACTGTAAAAGAACAATCTCGCAATATCGACAACACCGCTCCTGCCGCGAGAAGAAAATGCGCGAAATGAAAGTACGGGCGGAGACGCCTATACTTGAGATTTCCGCACCAAACACCATGACGTCATAGATTATGAAGGCGTATACTGGGTCCTGCCTAGCTTCTAATTGCAATGTTACTCATCGACGCACGTGCCGTAACGGACCGTGGAACAAGCCTTGCGCAATCTTACCAGCATAATTATTAACCACATGCCTTGGCTTCACAGTCCTTCGCGATGTATAGAGGTCAGCGCACGGTTATCGAACGTGTCTTTCCTCCTCTTGCTTGCACCCTCTACCCCGTCCCTACTAATTATCGGGTGGGAGTAAGCACCTCGAAGCAGTTCGCTCACGGTCAACACCTTTTCTTGAACGCATCAACGCGCACCTTTTCAAGGAGCACAACCTGGTACGTACGCATCACGCAACACGGATGGCAACAAATGAATCGCGAATTCCTGAAGGAGGACGAAGGATAATCGCGCCCATTAATGCGCGGCGGCCTCCGCCATTGACGCGAGCGAGCAACGAGGTGTTGGTGAAGGCAAACGACGGGCGCCATCATATAGGTTTGTGTGTGTGAGGCGGGGGGGGGGGGGCGCAGTGGTACCTTCGTTACAACAGAAGTTGCACGCCGTATAATGACAATGGCGAAACTTGTTTCGTCTCGCCCCGCCGATGATAAACATGCGGAAGAAGACGATTATCGGACTCGCGCTCGCCCCCCGCAACGCCGACCGCCAAAGTTCGCATTACGATGCTGAAGCTGCTTCTCCGTTCCGGAGGTCGATTGCCTCACTAGGTCTTTGCGTGCGCATAAAGGGTATGTAGGGCACGGGAAAAAATGCTAGGCCAAACAAAGCACTGACTTAATGAACGAGTCAAGCAACCAACAAGCTGTGTTATATGAATATTGTGCAAGCACTGGAACGTGGTGTCGGGCGAGACATGGGGCAGTGTTTCTCCCTTCAGGGCGGGGAGGGGGGGGGGCAGTCAGCTTGATGACGATATATCTGCGACATCATTCATTTGATATTGATACACTATTTAGAACACTGCTCTAGATTGCATTACAGGCAGGAATTGCGAGCTTAATTTATGAAGTGTATGGAATGAAAGTTAGAAAGTCGATATTGTTAAAGCCAGTATTCGTGATATTGTAGTCAGAATACCGCAATATGACAAGAAAATGATTCATCAAAACTAGGATCGAAGATAAATTGGTTAGAAGATAACTAGGATCGAAGATGAATCGCCACGCACTCACAAGCAAGAGGTTGGACGTTCGATTCCGCGCACCAGAGTCTTTTTCTGAATTATTTTTCTTTCTTGCGTTGTCATACATACAGATAAGTATACAATACGGTCATTAACCTCAGTCTCCGACGTAGACGGCAAAAGCTAGCCGAGGGTGTCCCTATAATTGCTATCACAATGATAACCGCGAGAATTTCGCTAACGAGGTAACTACACGCGTTCAACGATCCAGAAGCAGCCCCCGGTCACTTCACCCTTCCCTTATCCAAGTTCATCGGCTCGTCTCTCTCCTAGCCGGGGACAGTTCATTTCACGGCTGACGGGTTTCTTAATTACAAACTTGTCTAACCATCTCCCAATATTTACTTTTCTATCTCTTTTAATCCCATCTTATCCCTTCCCATGTGAACCACTGCTGAGGTGTCCCAATTTGCTGGAGACAGTTGCAGGGTTCACTTTTTTCTTTATTTCCACTTTTGAATATCGCTACTCTTCTCTCCTAGCAGAGTGATTCCGAGGAGGGGCAAGCACACGTACGAGCGAGCACACAAACAAGTCCTCATTAAGAATGGTGTGATCAGACGCGAATATTGACGTCACGGACAACGCTGGGCGTTAACGAAAGGCCAGGGAGAGGAGAACGGATTCGTTGTCCTACTTTGTGGAGCTCCTGCGGCCCGTAACGCTCGTGCCACGTTGTTCATCGTGGGATTATTAAAAAAATTCACACAGGTATTTAGGGTGCAGCAAGCGATCGATATACTATCCCGTGCACGGCGTCCATATGTCTCGAAGTTTATTAGCTTCTCGAAACACGTGGAAACCAGATTGAGGATAGTAAATCTCCTGCTGTTCGTATTGCAAGTGTGTTTCTTTTAGGGGCGACGCTCCTTAAGGCGTGGGTCTGTCCATATCTATATGTCCATCCCTTGTATGAATGTACGTAGCCACCGGTGGCACATACACGCTTTAGAGCGGGCATGTGCCACAGGGGATGCGAGATTGGAGATGGCGGTACTGGGAGTGTTCACTAGATGAACGCACAGACGGGCAGACAGACTAGCAGACGGACAGACGGATGAACGGACTCACGGATGGACGCGCGGACCGACAAAGGGACGCATGGATGGACGCACAGACGGTCGCGCGGACCAACGGAAGCAAGAACGAACAGACGGACAGAAGCACGGACGGGCTGACGAACGCTTCGCCACACTCATGATTATTCACCCCGGGGATCTGCTGTGACTTTTGTTGCTTTTCTATCGCCCCTTTCCGTGTGTGCTTATGTTTTGTCATGATTAAAAATTATTAATGAACAGTTCATCGCAGTTGTGTTGCCCCATTTTTTTCTACCACGATTTAGTTTTTTTTTTTTTGCAGCGCACAAAAAGTTTACGTTGCGTACAACTAATTGACTCCCTGTCCTGGCTCTTCTAGTAGTTCAGAGGCCCTTTCATTTCCAAATCTAGTGTTCTCTTATGTCATCTGTAGCTGAATTGTGCTTACGCGACGTCGCAGGACTTCGTGGACCGGGAGGAGATGTTCTTCTACTACACGCCCCCCAATCAGCCCGGACAGCCGGCGCAGCCACCGCACGTGGTCCCCGTCTCGGCCTCGACCACGTTCAGCCTACACACGCAGCAGCCACGCAACTCGATGGACCAGGGCGACCTGGCACCCACGCCCGACACCAATACGCAAAGCACGAGACCACCGGTCACCAGAGGCATCGCGTCCACGAACATGACACGTTCAAGGGCGATGACCGAGGAGCAGGAAGCCGGGGAAGGCGGCGAGTTTCATCGGGAAATGCCCCACCTTCACCGCAGGACAGCTACG
This sequence comes from Rhipicephalus annulatus, assembly GCA_013436015.1. NCBI lineage: Eukaryota > Metazoa > Arthropoda > Arachnida > Ixodida > Ixodidae > Rhipicephalus > Rhipicephalus annulatus. The sequence continues at coordinate 17,864 of WOVY01010504.1, forward strand.
TACGTTGGCCGTCACTATAGTGAACTAGAACCATGATGGTTCTAGTTCACTATAACCGTTCCCCTTTCCGCATTAACTTCAGTGCTGCGTTTCATTCATAAAGCGCGATGCGGTGGTGGCTAACAAGACTTGTTGCAGTAGATGCGTTCGCTATTGGTTCGCACCCAAGAAACAGTTCAACGATTTCATAAATCTAATATGATAAATTTCGTTTTTTTACTTTAACAAATGCAGATGCATTAAATGAAGATACTTTGGGTCTTACAACAAACTCCGTCACATGGTTGTCAACACATAGTTCTGGATCAAGGAGGTTGTTCTGGATCACGTGGCGACTCTACGTTTTTATTTCGTTAGTGGCCATGCTAGGCTCTCCTCGAGCGTTTATACCGCTAAAGCCAAGCGTGAGACGCGCGGGCTTACCTGTTTTGCGAACAGACCTTCACGCAGAGTACTAGCGTGTTGAACCTGCTGTGTGAAACCCATGTAACACAGCGCATGTGGCTACGTTTGAATTCTAGCAGAAACAAGTGCTCGAGTAATCCACAGCATGATGGACCTTTATGTAGCACGTCGTATCTATAGTTTGAAATTATGGCAGAATTAGGTGCTGGACTACTTGGTATACTTGCTATAGCTTGGGGCAAACGAAAACAGTTGCACGTCACGATAAACTCCACGTACACGATGCCAAGAGGGCGCAAGTTGGAAAACCGAGCATTCGACTTCTTCCAGGAGGTGACGAGTCGCGGTGCTGAATTGCAGATGGGCCGATGGGCAGGCTGGTTGGTTTAGATTTTTTAACGAAAACTTTGCGGCGCAGAAAAGCGAGCCACGCGTAGAGCAGGATTGCGCTTGATTGTGTCCTGCTCTTATAGTGTCTTGTTTTGAAGCGTGGAAGCGCTTCAGTTTTGAAGCGTGGAAGCGTGTTTTGAAGCGCTCTTTTCTGTCCTTGTTTTTTGGCTTCCGTAATTACGAAGTAACTACTTCTAGGTTGCACTGTTCCTGCATTCAGCGTCTTGTTTGTTGGCCCTGCCAAGTTCTCAAAATGAGATTAAATTGCCATCAATGAGTATCCCATTTCCACGAAGCTTTTAGTCGGCCCGTGTGCAGGCAAATGCAAGAACAATTCCTCTCTGGGTACCGTACTCGGGGAGAACGCGTGGCACTCGGTGATATAGATAATGGTGGCCCCATGCACGCCGTCAACATACGCGCAAATAAAAACTGAAGAAGTTCAGGCTAACATGGAAGCTTGAAAAAACATGTGAACACGGGGAGTCGTTGAAGGCAACGCTTCGACAAACATACTTCTTATTCAGGGCTTTTACAATTTTTCACATCTCGACAACACGTGTTCAGGGGTTTATTCACCACCACCACCACCCCCACCCTTAACCAACCTCCTCCCCCGAATAATATTCCGCACCGACTTACCAAACTCCTACTCCTTGGAGGCAGGAACTGAAAAAAACATACGCCCCCCCCCACCTTTTCTGATAACATTCCCTACCCTACAACCTCAATATCTAAATCCTGAATACAAAAGTACTAAACAAAAATGTACTTCGTCACTGCAGTGTTAACCAGTATGTTTCAAAACTGTATTTTCGTGTTTCACTACGATTTTTGGGGAAAACTTTTCTGAAAAAAGGTCAGTACTTAAGCGACAAGATCACCTTAGACATTTTATTGAAGTTTCATGTTTTGTGTGAACACTTAAATAGGCGTGATTACTCGTGTTTTTGACGAACTCTGTGTGGTGTGGACACATTTACGTGTGGTGTGGAACCTCGGTATTGAAAAACGTGGGCTCATTGTGTAAGCGTTGTGCTATGTACATATGTATAGCCTTGTGTTTGATACAAAATAGGCGATGCCGACTTTTGTGCAAAAGAAGAGGAGTAACCGGCGCCACACATTGCTACCAACTCCTCCTTATATATATTTAATTAAAAAAAAAACACGGACGTACTTTCCCGCTTTGTCAAAGGACGTCCACGTGCCTCTCTCCTTTCTTTCTTATAGCGGTTTCTGCGCTTGATGTCTTTCTGTTTCCTTTGTACTCATTCCAATAAGCCGCGTTGCTCAAATGGGGCCCATCTGATTGCCCTTACGAATGCTGAACGCAGGACCAGTTTAACTCGCGGACGATTTCGAGCAGCGCCAGAGGGCGACCCCAGGGTGACTCAGCTGGTGTTCCCATATCCTGTCTGGACTCCGGAACAAGCACGCCTCATGGGTATGTATATGAAAATATTGAAATAAGCAAGAAGCTCAATATATACTGAATTGATTGATATGTGGGGTTTAACGTCCCAACAATATATACTGAATATGCGCAGCGCGAAGAAACGAAGATGAGAGAAGGCACAATAAACGACACAGCCTGGCGCTCTATGTGTTGTTTATGTCTCTTGCCTCGTCTTCGTTGCATTGCATTGCACATATTCTTTATATATCAAGCCATGTACCAACTAGCCCACCAACGAATCATTTTATAACAAATAAGCAACAAGTTCAGGGTATCATGAATGTTTCAGGGGATGACAAATTTTTGGAACACGGTGTACCACCGGAGCCGACGCTTATACCAAACATACGAAATGGCACTGGCACGTCACAAAATAAAGCCACGGAGTGGAGCGGGCGTGGAAAAACCACGATATCAGTGGATAGAAAGATCCCCCCGAGTCTCTCGTTCATTCGATACATCGCCACGGGCGATTTTTTTTAATCCTTACGTAACCGGCTTGTTACACGCATAACCATTTCTTTGCGCATGGCTCGCCGGAATATCTGGAAACTTTCCCGATTTTCTATTTAAAATTTTCAGACAACATTGCTTCACAAGCCGGTCTGTCAAGTTAACAATACTGATTGTTGGCCTAGTTGGTACTTGCTTACTGACATGATTTGGCCGCAAATAATACACACACAAAGTAATGAACGACAAGCAAGACAACAAGACAACAAGAGTGCTTATCGTTGAGGGTTTCTTTACTTTGTGTGTGTATTATTTGCGGCCAAATCATGTCAGTTGAGTTAGTTCGAAAAATAAGAGCGGTCACCAGCGATAACGCTGCAGTGTTATATGCCAGGTACATAAGCAACAGAGGGAGAGGGTGGGTAACAACCCCTCTCCCACAATTTGTCTAGTTGGGCATATTTCCGGATGATTTTTTTTTGCTACGCAAAAATTTTCTCTCGAACAATTAAGCCTTGGACCCCCCCCCGCCTCCTTCCCTCCCTCGAAAAATAAAATCCTGGCTGCGTGCCTTTTCGATGCCACACGTAGAATTCTGAAGCACCATGCCCACTGATCAATGTGTTGATGATTCCCGAATGTGCGCCGATATCGTTGGCTGAGTGCCCGCCTTTCTTCATGTCACCAATTCGGTTGATAAAGGAGTTTCACCTTTACCAGTTTAAGTACCTGTTCTGTTTTTCGTCGCAGCCACGTGGCAATATACCTTAAGGGCTTCCTAATTAGCATCTGAAAATGAACAAAAAAAAGCATTCTATAGTCTCCCTGCGAATCCCATTGTCGCGGCACTATTTGTGACGTCGGCAGTTTGTTCACGTGACGTCAGGATGAAATGATTTCTCGATTGGTAAATACACGAGATGTTGCTCTTGTAAATTGTCTCATACACTCTGCTGTATCATGCAGTCAGGCAGTCGTATGCGCGTTCTGCCATGTATTGCATGACCATCGTGCGCGATAAACTGGTTTCACTTCGTTTTTTGCGTTAATTGCGACTGCGCGAGAAGAGATAGCAGCGTGTATTGGAAACGCACGAAATTCAAACTCGCTCGACGCCTAGTGCTGACATTCCATGAAGAAATGGAGATACGCAGGAAAAATTGCGCTAAAATAGAAAAGACACCACAAAGAAGGAACACTTAAACAGATCGAGCGCAAACTACCAACTGTTTTTTATTCACTGTAGAACGTCGGTAAAATAGGGAACCCGTACATAGCTGCGCCGACGCGTCGAGGATCAACACGTGCTACTTAACGCACCTTATCAATCAAAAAGGACACTTCTGCACCGTAGAGCGATACCGAGGCCTCACTTACACAGCTATCACCTTTCATGTTGATGAAGAATGCTTCCAAAACCTCACGAGCACACGTATCTCTGCTATGTCCCAGTATCTTAGTCTCCTGAAATAGTGGTTCACATCCACATGCTGCGCAGTGAGCAGGCAAATTTCCCATTTCATTATTTTTGATCGACAGCTGGTGTTCACGTATGCGATCGTTAACGCAGCGGCCTGTTTGGCCCACGTAAGATCTGCCGCAGGAAAACGGAGTCGCATATACCACTCCCACATCGCATTGCACCACCGGGTTGGCATGCTTCTTGTTACACAGCCTAGTGCACTCTTTGCCGCTCGAAATTCGCGCGCACAACCTCGAAAGCTTCTTAGGTGCAGAAAACACCATGTCAACTCCGTGCCGGTTAGCAACCTTCTTCAGGTTGTGCGTCACCCGGTGTAAATAGGGTACCACTAACGGCCTCTCACGCCCACTGGGCGCGTCTTTCAGGCACTGCTTCCGTGATCGCCCTTTTAGCTTCTTCAGGAGGGTTTCGGCCACCGCCGTCAGCACAGACTGCGGGAACGCGGCTGCCTTCAGTCGTCCAATCTGAGCACGGAAGCTGGCTTGCCTCTCATGCGAGCACGACCTCACCAGCGCAGACTCCAAACACATTGAAGCGATCGCCCTCTTTACTACCTTAGAATGTGATGATGTATATGGTAAAGGCTCTTTCTAGCACGCGGACAGTATGCATAACAAGTATGTTGATGCTTGAATATGAGCTTAAGATCTAAAAACTGAAGCGTTCCTTCCTGCGGTAGCTCGTTAAGTAAACATAGACCCCTCCCATACTTGTTAAACTTCTTTACAACGTTGTGCACATTATTGTTTGTACTCTTTTGTCGGGTCCAAAACTACCAGGAAATCGTCTACGTACCGAAAAATCTTTAACACTCCGTACTTCTAAACACCTCAGCAGATCGCGGTCAATGTAGGCCAAGAAATGTTACCCAAAACAGGAGCAACACAGGAACCAATACAAATGCCTTTCCTTTGGAGGTACAAACCCTTGTCAAAACCTATGAAGTGTGTTTCAGATAGAATTCCAAAAGCGACATAAAATTAATCAACACTCAGACCCGTGGAATTTTGAAAATCGATAGCTGAATTCTCTAGAATGCAATCCATAACACACTCAAAAAGTTCAACATGGGAAACAGAA
>WOVY01010505.1:0-70093 GCA_013436015.1 Rhipicephalus annulatus
TTTCCGAATGCTCCGGCACTGAGTACTGACGACCGGTACCAACTGGGACAGCTGGCCCTGGGCGAGAAGTGTCCCCCCAGGATATTTTTTCGAACCCTTCCAGAGGAGGAGCCCAGCCGTAGCTCCAGAAACCACGGCAGGTACCAGTGCCCAGCAGAAGGAGCCAGACGAACTCCAAGATTGCAAGGCACAGCACGCAACGGAGGCCACACCCTCGCACCTGTACCGTCGGTGCCTGATGCAGCCCAACTTGCCCAGGTAGGAAAGCGCCCTTGAAAGGGCCCTGAAGTACTTTTCAATTACACATAGGGAATGTTACTGAACAGTAGTCAAGGCTTCTTTTATCCTGTAAGCATATTATTGTGCTCTACCGCACTCACGAATTTACAATTTATATTGGTGGATGTCATCATTCTGAGGGCGATTTCAAGATTTCAACACTACGGTGTCGTATTGTCCATTTTGGAACTACAGGTCACCAATTGTTGGGTATTAGCAGCACTTCCACTAACAGAATAGTCAAAACAGGTGACAGGAAAACCTTGACTTAAATTGACTCTCAGCTTGAACTTTATTCTCGAGAGTTGTCTGCAGTTAAAGAGGAGCAAAAAAATGTGCAGTTCTTGTTGGGTGTGCTGTACACTTGAAGTATATTTCTTTCATCACTTTTGGTGCAGGCCAAGAAACATGCATACGAGTTCCTGGAGGTCCAGTTGCGGCGTGTGCATTCTATGAATGCACACAATCCAGCTTACCTGATATCGTGAAGGGCCTTGCAGAGGAGCTTGCGTGTTCAGAACAGCAGCGATGGGACAGGACTGATGCTGGCATTCAAGGCTACCGCTGCAGCAAGACGTCGCCGGGCCCGTCACATAAGGGTGCAACCGACCAGCACTGCTAGGCGTAGGCCAGGGCTTACAAGGGGGTCCAAGAGGGTCCCTACAGGGCGCCCAGCAGTTGAGCCAGCTGCCAAGAGAGCAAAGAAGAGGCCCCATTCTTTGAGCCACAGCATAGAGAAAAATGTGCCTGGTGCAAGGCTGCACTGAATGGCAGCTGCCTCACACCAACTGGGCTCACGACAGTTCTAGGCACAAGAGCCAACTTGGTTTCAAACATCATTTTACGGTTTTATGTGGCGAAACGATGATATGATTGTGAAGCACACCGCAGTGGGCGACTGATGATATGTGGGTTTAACGTCCCAAAACCACCATATGATTGTGAGAGACGCGTAGTGGAAAGCTCCGGAAATTTCGACCACCTGGGGTTCTCTAACGGGCTCCAAATCTGGGCACACTGGCCTACACCATTTCCACCTCCATCGAAAATGTAGTCACCACAGCCGGGATTCAATGCCACGCCTGCGGGTCAGCGGTTAAGTATTTTAGCCAGTAGACCACCGCGACGGGGCCCACAGTGGGTGACTTCGGATCAAATTGGGCCATGTGGGATTCTTTAAAGTGAACCTAAATCTATGCGAAGGAGCAGCTCATCGCCACCGCTGCACTTGATGCTTCATCTTTGATTGAACCAAAGCGAGAACGACTCCTCGCATTAGCTGTAATATCATAACCTACAATTGGTCACCTTAGCCACAGGCAGAAGCATTTGGCTCTGCACTATTACCTCAGTATCATGCATACAGCCTTGTCAAAGCTGATGTTAAAGAATGGTGCCCACTAATCCCACTAGTCTCTTGGATCCACCAGGTGTGGCCCTCACAAGTCACAATCAGATACTCATCAATGTTGTGCAGTAACATTGTGCCATTCCACCATGAGCGACTTTTGTTTCGCCTTACCGTCAGGAGTAACGAGCTCTTCAATTGCGTTTTTTGAGTGGCGGTGGGGTTAATGTCCCAAACCACGACACTGACAGTATAGTTATGTGCCGCTTACCTAGAAACCGAAGAAGTTAAAGACTAGGTGGTGCCTGTCCTGGCCATCGTGGTTGTTTTCAACCGCAGTATTGTTACTATGAATATTGTAAATACACTCGTTTTCTGTCATCTCCCCGTAACATCTTAGGTGGAGGGGTGCTGGACACATCAGGAGCACACAACGGAACTTCGCAGCGGGCGTATTCTTGGACAGTCCATCATGCCGGCAGACAATTCTGCTGATCCAGCCCCCGCTATGCCGAATGCACCCAGTCACATTGTCGTGACCCACCTCCGAGGCCCAGGCCCTTCTGCGGGACTGATAACAGTCAGGTGGAGAAGTGGCTGGCCAACTAAGAGTGCAGCAGCAAGACCAATCGCTGGGATTCGACTTTGATGCTTGCAAACGTCAGGTACTACCTCAGGGGTAGGGCCAACGTGTGGTTCGACACACACGAGGAGAATTTAAAACCTACGTAACAAAAAAAAGACGTATATAAAAAAAAAAATGAAACACCTTTTTGGAAAGCCCATTGCATGCCAAGAGAAAGAACTCTCGTGCCGTGCCCAAACCTCAAAGGAGCTGCACATGGTTTACATACAAGATGTCTTAGCCTTGTGCGGGCAAGTTGATAGCCAAATGGCCGAAGCCAACAGTCACCACATTAATGAAGGCATCGCTCACGACGCCCTTCACTTGCTCGTGTACAAAGACTGCTCCACCATTTACGACATTATCAGGGAGTGCTGAAGTTTCGAAGAAGCAAAAAGCCGACATGTTACGCAGCAATTTGTTCAGCTCCCTACCACTGCTGCCACGTCGTCGTGCAAAGACGTCTAGATCCAGCCGCCGCCCTGTACCAAAAACTTCCTGCGTCTCGTGCGGCGTAATATCGAGGCAGCAACTCCATCTGCTCCCCAGACTAATTCTCACGAGGAGGCCCGCCCGACAGTGTCATTAATTCAGGCCGCCGTGCGCGAAGACTGGCGAATGCAGGCATCCAGCCTGTATGTGCCCAAAGTCGTTCTACGTCAGCCCTGCTCCATACTACCAGCCACAACTGACTTATTCCGGGTACCATGATTCGAACCAGTGGCGCACGCGAGAAGACGGGTCGATATGCTTCAACTGCAATGGCGCCGGTCACATTTCCCTCTATTGTCGCTATCGTCGGCCATCGTCTCCTCGTGCACCATGCCGTCCAGACGACACTTCATCCTCCCCTTTGCACGCCAATCCACTGAACACTAATGCCCGAACATCAACCCCACATTATGAGCCGTCGCCGTCTCCCCAGACCCAACGACTTTCTCGGTTGCTTATGTCCCGTCGCTCCCCCCTCACCGTCCTTCCTCGGGAAACAGACCAGTGCAGCTCCCGGAAGGTGATGCGGCCTTGACTGATCGACTCGGAAATCCTCTGTTAACTCTGGCATCTCGACAAAAGCTTACGGATGTAGATGTAGAGGGCATGCCTGTTTCAGCACTCATCCACACAAGGGCTCAATAATCATTGATGAGTGCTCACCTTTCTCGTCGTCTTCGTAAAGTCGTTACACGCGCCTCATCACCTGTTGTTCGCGAAGCCAATAGCCGTACACCTACCGTCCTTCGAATGTGCTTTGCGCATGTGAGCTTCGATGACCACAACACCTCAGTTCTCTTTTGCTGTTCTGGACGTTGCTCCTTGGACGTTCTACTGACGCGAAGATTAGTTTTGCCTCACTATCTTGTGACTGTTTCTGCGAACAACTTTTGCACCACCTGTCCTGAACTTTGGACGCTGCGCACAACTGCTTCCTGAAGGTATCTCGCCTGGGCACAATATCACCTTTAGACGCAAACAACCCTGTTGCTCTGGCATTGATGCCCCACAGTCGCCTCCAGGCAGCCCTGCTGCTGGCCCAAACACCTGATGGACACATTCGAAAACATGATTGCCTGCCCGAACCCTGATCCTTATAAAAGCCAGGACCTACACCTTTCGTAGGAGACATACCGCAACTTTTGATTTCGCTTCACCCAAACTTGGACAAACATATCTAGGAGGCATCGAATCGACAACGCGGACACAACACCCATTCATCGACACCCTTAGCATGTCTCCGCGACCGATCGCAGCGTCATTCAAACGGAAGTTGATGAAATACTCTCTAAGGACATCATGGAGCCATTTTCGAGCCCTTGAGCATCGCCCATAGTATTTGTAAAAAACAAAGACAACACCTGGCAGTTCTGCGTCGACTGCCGGCATTTCACCAGCACTTCAACAAAATCAAAAATACTTCTGCCTATTGCTGCAAATAGACGACGCCATTGATTCCCTTTTGGTGCACGGTACTTTTCTTCCATCGACCTTCGTTTGGGCTATTGACAAATAGCTGTCGATGAAAATGATTGGAAAGTTAAGTCATGCCCTTTGGGTTGTGTAATGCCGCCAGCAACATTTTGAGCGTGTGATGGACTCTCTACAGAGGGGGTTTCAAGTGGTCCACATGCCTCTCTGCTGCCTGGACAATATCGTAGTTTTCTCCCCTTACATTCATTAGTCACCTGCAAAACTTGTCGGCCATATTGCAAGTCTTTCACATTGCTGATCTTCAACTCAACTCTTCAAAATGCTGCTTTTTGCGCCTGGAGATCGCCGTGCTTGGCCATCTTGTTGACGCTGCAAGTAAACGAGCTGATCCAGCAAAAATATGCGCCGTCATCAACTTCCCTATTACAAGTTCTTCCAAAGAGGTTCGCTCGTTTTTTTTGGCTCGTGCTTCATCCATGTGCTTCAAAAAATAAAAAAAAACCTTTTTGGAAAGTCCGTTGCACGCCAACATAACGAACTTTCGTGCCGTGCCCGAACCTCAACGGAGCCGTACATGGTTTACATACAAGTGTCTTAGTCTTGTGTAACATATACGTCGTAACACGAGGGCAGCTGGCTGTTCGCCTTTATTTTATTTGACTGAAATCCAATGTTGCCTATGGACACCATGATGCCTCCTTCAACATGCCCACCCACTGAATACGCTCAATAAGCTATAGCCCATGCCGACCATACACGTCAACTTGTGTGCGTTCGGCTAACCGACTCACAAGCGGGCCAACGATTTCGTTATGAGAGCAGTCATATAAACACTCACTTGCCTCCAGGATTCCTGTGCTGTGGTCTCCAGCACGCTGTATTGGGCTTTTTACAAAGCTACTGTTCCCGCCATCCGAACCGTACCCTATGCACTGCCAAGTGACCGTCGTGACATAAGAAATTGAATTGTCTTTGTCCTCGTTGACTCAACCCCGTACCAACATCGTTTACGTTGTACGTCTGAAGCCATGTCATACACCGGGCTGCCGCAACGCACATGTATAATAACCACCTCTATACCGTCTTTCTCTGACTGCACCGAGTCGGTGCCTTCACCGCCGGAGGGTAACGTATGTGCCGCTCACATAGAGAGGACGAAAAAGTGAAGGACTAGGTGGTGCCTGCTCTCGCTATCGCAGTTGTTTTTACCCGCATTACTGTGACTGTATATATTGTAAACATACCTGTTTTCAGTCATCTACCAGTAACAATATCATTATGAAACACCCGTTGGGGCACAGACATATTTTCGGAGAAGGTTTTTGGGCTATGATTCTATTTCGTGCCTTACAAGGTTTTACAGCGAAATACTGAAGTACCCTATGAGGGTTCTCCCAGAAGGCACCTCAAGAAACTGCTATTAGCTTCCAGAAAGTGTAGTCGGGCGCGTTTTTAGACTTTAACCATACTTTTCTTGCTCCGAATCGTCTAATTAGCAACATTACAGTGTATTGACAACTTAGCATGGTTTCTTTTAATTCATCTTCTCCATTTTGTTGTTTGCTGTTTATTCTTATTTGATACCTTGCTTGATAGCGGCCGATTGAGCTATTTTGCGTTATGACACGCCGTCCCATTGTATAGTGCACTCACCCTTTTTCATTCCAATGTGCTGCATCGAGACTGCCACCGCGGCCGGGATTTCAATGCCGTAACCTGCAGGTCACCACTAGATGTGGTGGGTTGGTCCTCAGTGCTGTCGGCCCACATCACTCAATGTATAAAACGGTACCAGAACACCACTTGTCACCACCAAGTTCCCTGCAATGCACCCTTATGTGTTGACCCGGCAAACTACCTGTGCTGTCAGCAATAGTATGCCCTTCTGTGAACACCACATCATCCAGTGCATCATTATATGATGGCCAACTACGGAGCCCACATTTTTAGTACCGATGTGCCACTTGCATTTTTAATTTTAGCTCAAAACAACAAAGCCCTACTCTAGTCTCAAGATGGCTGAGCCTAATTGCAGTATAGTGCTTTCTGGTCAACAGAAAGTCAAATTGATATTGCCTGTGTATGCACCATGCTTCATCTGTGTACCTTACACACATTGGCATGACAGCATCGTGTCGATAGTGTCCATTTAATATACGTGCCTGCTATGCCGCTACCACTGAAATTCTAACAAAGACTTTGTGCTTTTTGAATCAATACTTCTTTGCAGACTAGTTGGTTTCATACTTGAAAACTCTGCTTGCAGTGCAAGCTGATGGAAAAACGAGAAGGGGGACAGGAAAGAGTACGCTCTTTCCTGTCTCCCTTCTCAATTTTCCTTCAGCTTGCACTGCAAGCAGAGTTCATTTTGCTTTTCAAAGTTATTACCATGACTGTTCATACATAAACTTATCAATGTGTACATTCACGTATGTCTATGCTTGACACATAAAGTGTTATCTTTGTTGTGCCATTCTCCTGTAGATACCTTCAGTGTTCTCTCATGAAACAGTTTTCATGTTAATAAATTATTATCGCATGTATTGCATATTTATTTTTGCATGGGTATGGTGGTTACAACAGTTGGCAGCTGTGATTTTAGTAAGCTTTGCACTAATACATTATTTTATTAAAGAAGCCTCTCAAAGGAGACATCATGCAAAGTAGAGCCGCATGGAATGCACTCGACAGTTTCATAGAGAAGGGTGGCAGATTATTTTCAGACCACATAATAACACAGGGGGGGCGAAAAAAAAAAGCGACAACCACGAACGGGCGAGGATAACTGCGAGTCTAACTTGCCTTCACCTGAACACGGGGCCGTATTGCAGTGAAGCCATGAAAAAAAAAAAAAAAAAACATCCGATAAGTTTAATTCTCTTGTCTCAAATTAGTTCGACTAAAGACAATGTCTTGAGACTGCATGCTTTACTTTTAGTTTCGACATTGTGGTAGTGACGCACGACAAAGTTTTGCGCGCAGGCTTTCAAGGATTTTACGATCGCACGCATGTATCACCACTACATTTCTGTCCTTGCTGCCCGAGCACAGTTCGTAGCCTTATTTAAAACGACAGTATCGGAAACTCGCTTTCAATAACAGCATGCTGAGAATCGCCAGAAACTCACCAAGTGGAGTGCAGTAATCCCCGGTGTGGCGTTTTTCGCAGCAGGCATAGGTGTATCAGGCGTAGTCAGTCGACTCGGCTTCAATGCATCCTGAACGGCGCGGCTTTGCGACTCGGCAGTGAAAGGTGGGGCACACGCTTTCTTCATGAGTATCCAACTCGGCGTAGGGCGTTCGTTCAGTGGGAGGTGGGCGCACACGCTTCTTTCGCGAGTATCCTACTCGGCGCAGGGCTTCCTTCCGAGCACTTGGCAACAGGCGTAGTGGCGACTCGGCTTTATTGCGTCCTGAATAACGCGGCTTTGCGACAGTGAGAGGTGGGGGCACACGCTTTATTTACGAGTATCTAACTCAGCGCAGCACGTTCGGTCAGACGAGCCGCACACGATTACTTCGCGAGCATCCGATTGCAGGGCCATATGCCTTGGCAGGGCTTCCTTCCGCGAGCGCGACCCCCCGCTAGGCTGCTGCAACACTATACGAAAGTGCGGGGAGCGACAGCGCGATGACACAGTTAGGCCGGCGGAAATGCATAGCCTCCAAGAGTGTTGGCCCGCGGTGCATTCTGGGTGGCTTTATCCGCTCGCCTTTGTAAACTCGCGGCCGGGACTGCCACTCTAGCGGTTCTATAGAACCTCCTTGCGATCAACTTCCTCCGCTGGCGGAGATACGGAGCTCAGAAACTGAGTTTATTTTAGTAACGTTGCTCGTCGTCACCACCAGGCGGCTTCTGGTGCCAAGAATAACGGCGCGGCTGACACCCACGCAACGAGGCTATGGTGGCTAGAACCGCTTCCCGCTAGTGTGCGCGTACCCTTTTAGCCACCATAACGAGGCTAAAAGGGTACGCGCACACTAGCGGGAAGCGGGCCGCCGCGGCATGACGCGCGTCTTCGCCGCCGAGCGGTGAAAAGCGGCACGCTGGCCACATCTGTGGGTGTCACGTGACAACAGTCTCGAGCGGTCTCGGAGCGGCTCGCGAGATTTCGCGCGCTTTTTCGTCGTCTGTTCTGAGCTCTCCGACTTTACGGTGCAATCGTGCGAACAATGGCCGGCGACGACGATCTCCTCGCTACGCTCAACGTTACTATGATGGCGTGTCTGCTGTTGCTTCAGCGTCGCCGCTCTCGAAATGCGCCGCGAAGATATTGGGTCCATCCACTTTGGAGATACAGAGATACTGAAGGACAGGCCCACACACTGCTTCCCCATCTGCGAGCAAGGGATGAAGTCTATTTCCGATAGTAAGTAATTTATATCATTCAGTGTTTAGTGCTCTGTTAAAAATCAGTTGACGGCAAATTTTCAGGTGCCAAGAATCAAAGCGAGGTTTTATGCCTCCAACTTCGTCAATATAGGCATAATAAATTTGTACATGAATGCAAATCTTTTCAAGTATTGTACAGGTCGCGCATGACATCTCATGACATTCATGGTCGTGTGCACGAGGGGAAGGGGGTGCGCGGAAAGTCTGCCTCTTTAATTAACTGCGTTATGGCCACTCAGGTTTCTGATGATAATGGTCGACAGCCAAAAGTCCGTGAATGAGACGGCGGTCCCTTGGCTGTTTACATTTTAGAAAAAATTTATTGCCACAAACGTCATTAACACTCAACAGAACATTTCCGTCTTAGACATACTCTAACGATGATGACAAGACAGACGTCATTTACATGAACATGGATATGAGATGACGTTGAAAAAACATGTACATTTGATGGTTCACACAAACACAACCACAAAATACTTCAAAGTAAACAAGAGACAAATAAAACATAAATATGTACATTTTGCATATTTACATGTTGGCATGCCATTTCTGCCGGCACATCGACAGATCAGCCTACCAATACCAGGCCGGCCGAAAGACAAGTTTCACTCGTCCGTCATAGACCGACACAAAAGGGCAAGACCAGTGCCGAAGAAATTCCTCTTCACCGAGGAAGAAGAGCTCCTCCGACAAAACAGACAGCAGCTCCGAGTACAATCGTTCTAGGATCGGGTAGAGCGCGCGGCGGCGGCGGCCCGCAGCAACCGCCTCGCAGCGGTTGCGCCAGAGGCAGAAAGCGCCGGCAACAATGAGAAGACAAGCGAAGCGGCCTCGCGAACAACGCCCAGAAGAAACGAAGCGATTTACTCTGAGGCAGTGAAATCCAGCATGTATGGCTCTCCAAAAAACGCGAGCAATGATACAATGCCTCAGAAAATGCTGATTGTTTCCCGAAGGGAGCAGTTCGGACATGTTGCTGACTGGACTATTCTCCACCTTTCGAGGCGGTCGAGAGTGGGAAGTACACCCCATCCCAGGCGCCACATGAAGTCCCGAAGGTGTCCAGGCAGAAAAGAAGCCGTTAAGGAGCTCCAAGACACCCGTCTAGAGCGAGCACGGCGGGCTGGCGGGACCAACGGAAGCAACAAAGCAGCAGTTGTCTCAACTATGTGGTTGTTCAAAACATTTATGCCAGGACAGCTCGACTTGACATGGCGAAAAAATGCAACAGTTGTTGCATAAAACGCAGGAAGTGTTATTGACTGTGGCCCCCTGTTAAGTTGCACATTAGGCATCAAATGGCGAAGTTGAGTACCCAGAAAGTAATATGCAAGCGTTCGTGCGGGAGATTCCTCCCCTTGCACTAGGCGCAAAAGGAAACGCAGTGCCAGCAGCCGACAGCGTATGGACACTGAAGGGAAAGCAAAGCCTCCTTGAGCACGCTGCTGTCCCAGTGCCGCGCGAGAGACCAACTCAGTGCCGCCTGACCAAAAAAAGGAACACAAAGCAGACTGCAGTGATCGCACGATACGTAAAGATGGTTGCACGACGTGAGAAAGGTACCAAATGCGACCGCAAAATACAGTCTGCGCAAGGTACCTCCGCTCAAGAAGCGGGAAGTCGAAATCCCGTGCATCCTGAATTTTCTGTCTTACTTCCTCGAGAGCGTTTAACCAAACAGATTCGCAAATGCCGTAGTGGTTGTATGAAATACCTAAAATACGAAGGGACGCGGCCGGCTGAATGGGAACACTGACGCTAAGCCTGGAGTTTGGAGAGCCAATGAAGAAATACCGGGATTTGGAGATGTTCAACGCTGCACCTGAAATGTCGCCATATTGGGAAAATACATGCAGGCTGCGTGAAAGGCTATCTTCATCTGAAAGGTACAAGGTTATATCATCAGCGAAAGCTGTGACTTTCACGACACCGCTACCAGGAAGCGGAAGACCCCGGACACGTGAATCCGCATCAAGAGCACGCAAGTATGGCTCAAGGCTGAGGACAAATAGCACAGGAGACAATGGACATCCCTGACGGACCCCACGTGTTATGGAAAAGGCAGCACTTTCCCAACCATCCAGAACTAGTGTGCTTTTCAGACCAGTGTACGTATTTTAATCATTTCCACAAACGAATGAGAAAAGCCGAAGGCTGTGAGCACATTAAAGATATACGCGTGCTCTAGTCGGTCAAACGCTTTTTCCTGGTCCAAAGACACAAGGATACCACGCGCAGATCGCGACAAAGTATAAGCTATGATATCCCGTGTGGTATATGACAAGCTGTGTATTTCTCGTCCAAGCACTGATGAAGTCTGGTGATGACCTATTAGGGTGTTCAACAGACCCCTCAAACGTTGAACGGCTACCGCCGCGAATATCTTATAGTCAACATTGAGGAGCGTGATAGGTCTCCAATCTTCAGGATTAACAGAGGAAGCATCACCCTTTGGAATAAGCACAATGCGTCCATCTCGAAAACTTGATGGAAAGACACCGTCCTCGTAGCATCGCCGGATTACCGCGGTAAATGTAGCACCAATCTCATCCCAAAATGTCAAGTAAAACTCAACAGGTAAACCGTCTGGCCCTGGGGCTGTTCCACGTTTCATAAATTTCAGTGCCGCCTTTACCTCATCAGCCGACGGAGGGATGTGCAGGCAATCTGCAGCTTCTTGAGGAATACGGGGCAAACTTCTAAGCATTGGCGGTGTTTCATCACAGTTAGTCCGCATGGCCGAACACGACATTGCTTCAAAATGCGCCAAGAAAACCGATCGATCACGCGTAGGAAGCCGCTGCGCAGGTGGTATTTGTGCTGTCATAGAGACAGGTGGCTCTTCCCGTCTTTACTTCAGGAAGGCCATGGGTCGAATAGTCTAACGAGGTCCCCTTACTAACTGTACGCCTATGCGCACATTCACTTTTCAATGGCCACTGTTGATTACCCGAGTATTGCGTATGGTCAAACATACATAAAAAATAATACTTGAAAACTCGGAATACTGATTCAGAAGCACTACTTCATGTCTTACTAATGCGATGAATTAGGAACAAATTAATTCATTTAAATACGTACAATACAATAAGTTAAAGAGACAATGATTTATTAAGAATTTAACTTGTTCTTGTGTGAGAGCTGTTATGTCCACACTGGCGATTTTTGTGTGCACAATGACAATATTCGAATTGAACAGGGCATTCATCCTAACACTGCCAGATACAGCCCATTTGATGTTCAAAAAAATACGTTCGTTGAGCATGAGGAACGTAGTCTAGAAATCGCTGTGAAAATTGACAAAACAATAGGAAACTGCCACTATTTCCCAATTTAATGTTGCGCCTCCCATCACTGAAAATAAGTGCATACACTGGTTAAATACGCACAGTGTTAACAGATGCTGCTGAAGTGAAGTTGTATTAGGGGACATTCAATGACTGAACCTACACTGGGGTCCTAGAGTGCTGAGGCTTAAGAACTTCTGTAGCTTATTTAGGAACAGGTCTCTAGTTCTTGTCCAAGACCCACTGTAACTTTGCACATGCCCTTTCAGGCACTGGTCATCAGGAACAGTGGCTATTCTTTTCTACATATATACTGTATGCAATGTTTGCAATTAGAGTTCCTCCACAATGTCAGAGTTTCCTGGTACTGTTTGTGAAGAACATGTAGATTTCGATGCACAAGTAGGCAACATCTCCTAGCAGACTATCCACAAAGAGGGCAGCTTGAGCCTTCCTCATAATAGTTCTCTCGACACCTGAAAAGCTGTTAATACTGACCGTGATGTCCGAAGAGTTGCAGCTATAATACTCAAGAGCTTCTAGGTATGCTAATAAATGTTCGATAATAGGTGTTGGCAGAATGGTTGCGTAAGGCAGCTTCTCATCAACTTTTAGCGTACTCTTAAACAAGACAGAGAACAGAATATGCTTGCTTAACAGTGTGCTAAAATAAAATATATTGTAAAATGGATTACTAACATCTCCAAGCCTATGCTCTGTCAGGTTACATTCTCGTTGTATGAGCTCGCATGAGAGGGTGTCCTTAGAAACATGGCCTTGTTCTGGCAAAGTAGTGTTCGTAAGAAGACAATTTTTATATAAAGAATCCGTGAATAAGGGTTGTGTGCTCGAGTCGATGTTTTGACAAGCAAACTTGTCTTTTTCAAGACTAGAATAGAATAGTTTCGGTCTAGCTTTGAGCAAGACAAGTCCGCTTGTCAAAATGTCGGCTCCAGCAAAGTACGTCTGTTTAGTGATTTTTTCTATTTTTCCCTTCCCGCCATTTTCATGCATTTAGGCAAAAATGGCCATATTTGGTATTTATATACACCATAAAAACTACAGAAAAGCCCTCAGTAGCCTCTAATTTATGATCTTAAATGAAAGCAGCACGATAGGAGTGCAAGGAACAAAAAAAAAAGCAACACCCTAAAATCCGGTTTATAGTAATCAGCCTCATTTTTCAGTTTCCTCCGAATGCCACCAAGGACTTTTGACACATTGCTCAGTCTCGTTGGACCACTGATCGAGAGAAGTGTGACGCCGTTTCGGCTGCCAATTTCTGCACATGAAAGGCTGGCGATGACCCTGAGGTAAGGCAATCAAAAGAAAACTAATAATCAAGTAACACGTTTGCAGCTCTGTACTGCATGCTAAAGCATAGCTACACCAAAACCTATGTTTACTAATATAGTAATATTCACGCTTTATGCTCAAAAACATACACTCCAAGTTAGCCCCATAGAATAGTTATTAGGTTATGGTCTTAAAATAAAAAAAAAACAGTTCCATGTTTATGTAACCTTAGCGCATAGCATAGGTGGAAAACGACCCCACTTGCCGAACGCAGATGAAGATATTCTGTCATCATCTCTGTCATTTATATCATGCCTATTCAACTATACACATTCTTTATTGTTTCTTTCATCTTTATTTATCTCATTATGTATTGCCCTCTTCCTTTTCCTAAGCGTTGAGCCGTGCTCCCTATCAGGCTGTGGAAATTAGGCACTTTCTTCTTCTAATCATGAACACCTTCCTTTCCCTCTTGTTCACTCTAACATCAGTCTGCTACACCCACAGTCACTTTTTGAATCCCACATTTAAACTAGGTTATGTGAGGCTATGCCATACTCTATTTTCGTCCCATTTTGCTTTACTTCCTCCTCGCTTTTACAGCACTTCTCCTCAGTCAAGTAAGTTTTCAGAAATACTAAATGACAAAGTTTTTCACATGTCGTTTGACACCTAATGAGAACATACACTGAAAGCTTTGTTGAGATCACTAGAAAGAGAAAAATCACTAGTTTCTTTTGCTTGCGGAAGTGCCTGCATGACCTGCCTCTCTAGTTCAGCATCGCGATCGGTGTTTTGAAGCAAGAGCCATTCATTGTCTTCAGCAGCATCTAGCATTCAGCTCAGTGGAACAAAAGTAGATGTGTTGCCTTAAAAACATTTCTGTATTTTCAGATTTTTTGCTAATGGAGACACCTTCCAAAGTTTGTCATTCAACTTTCTGACAGGACGATCCACGGCAGGTGAAATAGTAAGGGAAACAACCGCCGTGCTGTGGCATGTTCTCCAACCACTGTACATGAAGTTTCCTCAGACAACTGGGGAGTGAAAAAGGTTAATGAGAGGACCATTCATACTAGATTTTTTATTTTAGTGGTTGATGTGTATCAGTGGCATATGAGGATTGCTGTAGTTTCATCATTTTTTTTTGAAAAATACATTCACAAGCAACTTATCTCATTCAACTTTTCATTAACTACATTAAGTTGTCTAAATTGAGTGCTTTTTTTTTTCAAATGAAGAAGTCAGTGTTCCTCATGGCCATGTAACGTGCTGCAGTTACAAAAATAATCAGAAATAAGTTATTCCTCTCAGTCCACTGGAAATATGCAAGCAGTTGGCCACAGCTAGGAGAATGATAAAGTGGTTGCTTGGTAACATTAAAACATCAGCAAATGAGTGGCTGGCAGTGCACTCCTTTGTGAAATGACAACAGGAAGTATACACTCAGGTTGGAGTAATGGTAAAATAATTTGAGCTCGGCTTGCAAAGCATTTCATTTTCAAGAGTAGTACGTTGTTACTTGTCTAATTCATTTAAAAAATTGCTATAGAAATTGCTTGGTGCTCATTCAGGTAAATGACTGATGCAGTAACTGCTTTTTGAATATTTAAGCATATTCAAAACTTAATTTCATTGGTTCTGTGCTGGTACGTAATATGTTTCAAGCAATTGGCCTATTTTAGTCCGACAGTGTGTGTTGTAATGCTGTGAATGCTTCAATTATCTGCAAGCCACAACTCAGCTCCAACTAGGCATCTGCATAACTTTATGTTTAATTGTCATATTTCATGTTGCATTCCAGTGTTTATCATTGAACAAGCATTTTGTGCCACTGAGTTCATTTATATTGATTTTATTTTTTGTGGCTCTTTCTTGATGGATCTAGATTGCTGTAGATATGGAGGAATTTCGGAATTTTCCTAATTGTTTGGGAAGCATAGATGGAAAACATGTCATCATTGAATGCCCAAGGAATACCGGTTCAAGGAACTTAAACTACAAGAAAACCTTCAGTGTTGTTTTCCTTGCAGTGTGTGATGCACATTACAGGTGAAATTCTTTTTCTTACTGGCCTTCTCAAGCAGTAATGACAACGAATAGGCAACTTGGTTGAATTTCCTCTCATGGTAATTCTTAACTTAATCATGGGGCTTAAGATATCATAACAAGCAGATAACTCATTCAACATTATCTTCAATGGTGTTACAGTCATTTACGTTCATGCTAAACTGTGGGGTTCCACACTTGCATTATTACTTACACTCATAGATATTCATAACGATTTCCATTTGTTCAGATGGACTTTATTAATAGTAATAATGTTATCCCTTCCCTCTCTCTGGTACTCATTACCACTGCCACTGGCATGCCTTAAAACCTGTCGCCAGAAAGAAGTGTTGCATCTACGACAACACCATCACTCGCTCTTTTTTACACCTACCGGATGAGTGAGGAGGAAGTGAAGTCTGGGTGGTGTGCTGTATAACTATGTCTACTAGATTTTCTTTTTGGTTCTCTCACTGTGTGTTTTTCACTTTTTAGCGTGAATATGGCAACAATAATGATGAGGAAGTGAAGCCTTTGGCGGGGAGGCTATGCCTCATTATAAGACGTGATTAAAAGAGAGCAAAGCAGGTACAGACCAGTGTCGGATATTACACGTCTAAGTGGAAGGCTTCAAAGTTTCGGTTGCATGGTGTTTAATCTTTCACAAGCCTTGACATCACACTGACACATACATGTAGCGTTTCACTTACATCAAAGCACTGCGACCACAGCCCTGGTCAAACACATGACTTGTACGTAAACAGCCACATGTAACAAAAAGGTGGATCATCCTGCACAATATTTACGGTATTCATTTGCGGGGTGACCACTAAGCTCAATAAACTTTTCTTGTACACTGTATGCTCATTTTTGGAGGATAATTACATTCTGCAAGTTTTTACAGATGGCCAGTACATGTACTACTGGACTCGCTATGGAAAACCAGTCCTTTGCACAAAGGGAACAATATGTGTTCTCATACAACATTACCTATCACTGTATTCCAGATTTACATACGTTGACATGGGCCACTTTGGAGGCGAAGGAGACAGTGGAATTTTTTTAAGGTCCCGTTTGCTGGATTGCTTCAACAGAAGACTGTCTGGAGTTCCTCCGCCAGCAAATGTCGGAAGCGTAGGACCTATACCCTATGTATTAGTAGGGGATGAAGCCTTTCCCCTGAAGACTTTCATGATGCGACCTTACCCCCAGTGAGGCAAGTTTCGTTGTGCATGTGCAGCACAATTTCTTTCTTGATGCTGGACAATTATACAAATACAAAGAAAATTCTTATAAAAAATTCTACAAAAAAATTAATATAGAAATAGAGTTAACAGTTCATGGACACTACACAAGTGAAATAGGAGTAGTTAGACAATATCTGCACTACTGAGGCATATAGTTACTGTAAACTATGCGGAGAGATAGGAGTGTCAAAAGTAGCGTATACTTCGGAAGTGTGCAACTATGCATACCAAAGCAGACTGCAGGAGCTGAGTGTATTTGTCATGTCATTAAGTGGCTCTGCAGAAAGGCCTCCTACATTTGTGGGGGTTCTTAATTGGGCTGTATTAAGCATATGTTGGTGATAGTGTAGTTGACATTGTTGGTGTTTTATTAAATTTTAGAAAACTGACTTGTGTTTAGCCATTTCAATGATATACGCAACATTTTGACCTTATAGCTAGTACTTGTAACATACAAAAAGAACCAATTCTTGAGAAAAGGGGCGGTGCAATCAAATTTTGAAGGTAAAGCAAGCATGTTGTGGCAAAGCATCGTCCCAATGCTTTGCCAGTTGGTATGTGGCAGAGGTTCTCGAAAGTTCTCGTTTGTTTTGTAGGTGCTTGTATGACGTGTGTGCGAGAAAGCCAGCGAGAGCAGACGATAATCAGCATGACATGCTTCACAGCCTTGTGTAGCCATGTGACCAAGCTACACAGCCATGTCACATGCTAATTCTGCGCCTAGAAACCGAAAAAAAAGGTCCACATAAAAAATGATATTAATCTATTTAGCGAGAATAAATTAACCTTGATGAGTATATCATGCTTGCTGGAGAGCAAATAAAGCGCAAGCCACAAAAATGGTGGCAGCAATGCAGCTTCTGCGTACTGCTTAACTGCTTGCAATATCGCAGCTAGAATATTACATTACAGGATGACAATATGTATAAAACTCATGCCTAAGTTCTTACATTCAGCGCTTGTGCTACGTACACATACACGAAAAGTTGTTTGCACAAACGTAAAGCTTCTGCTTTGCACTCCAATACCTGCTGTAATGAGTAATGATACCTCATTATTTTTCGTTTGATGTTCTTACGTGCATTTTTTTGCTTACTTAATTTTCTTTAGAACTTCAGAAGCACCGGAGCAACCCTGCACAGCGTGCAGAGTACCTTCAGAGGGCCACTTTCAATTACAGGCTGAGCCGCGCACGTCGCCTCATTGAAAATGCATTGGGCATTATGTCAAGTCGGTGGCGGATTCTACGCAGAGCATTTAGGGCCTCAGAGACCACCACCGAAAACATCATCCGGGCATGCATCGTGCTGCACAATTTCATGCTCCTGGAGTCGCCACATGCAAGGCTGACATATAATCCACCAGGCTAAGTGGACCATGAGGACTGGCAGGGCAGCTGCATGGAAGGAGCTTGGAGGGACGGCGACGATGACCCCTCTATATTTAGGGAGCCCACTGCATCTGGCTGTCACTCCGCTAGGTAAAATTTTGAACACCCTACCCTTTATGTTTCATACGTTTGGCATTATTATGTGCAATTCATTTTCTCAAAATAAGGTTTTTGCTGAAAGGCATCTCGCTGTCGCAGTCACACTCTTTCTTACATCTTAATTTTATAAAAGTACTGCCTTCATTTTTGTAGAACTCGTGTTCTAAATTGCAAATGACAGTTCAGAGCAAATGTCAATAATTCTGTTCACTTTTATATTGTGTGCATCTACTTTGCAGAGTGGTGATAGATGTCCGGGAGAAGCTCGCCAAATTCTTTATGAATGAAGGCCAAGTTTCGTGGCAAGAGCGCATCGTCACTCGTGCAGGTCAGCGGGTAAACTGAAGCCTGAGTAAAGGCAGATACCCTTTGTATCACTTGTTCAAATTGTATCGTCAGTTTATATTGTATTGTTCCTCCTTAAAAAGAACGGGACAGTATTATAGCCTCAGTATGGAACTGGCATCCATCTTAATTTGCTTTATTCCCAACTTCATCTTTCTTTTCTTTCCTGCTCCGGCTCTCGTGCTTTCTCTTCTCCTGTCCCAGGGCTCGTACCACTTCACCTAGGGCTCATACCATTTCACCTTTTCCGGTTTCTTGTAATTACTCTACAGGGGTAATATTTGCAGACTTTTCCAATTGAAGCATATTCAACCGATCCACGTTCACCAGTGTACCAGACAGTCTCCAAATTCCGTTCTGGGTGGCTGTCTTGGTCACAGAGTAAGGCCCGTAAAATTTGGCACTGCCATCTCTTATTCCTTTCCTCACTAACACGAGGTCGGTGACTTGAATGTCTGGCATGTCTGCTCGATGCCTCTTGTCGAAATTTTTTTTTTCATTCATTTTCGGTATCTCTCCTTCTGTGATTTTTCTTGCCTCTCCTCAATGATCTTGATGTTTTTTAAGAGTCCCAACTCACGGTCCGCCTGCAAAATAGGGGTTTATACTGAAAAAAAGCCACTTATATAGGATCGATTATGATGTATCACGGTGGCTTCGAAAGAACATTTCCATCCACCGGGAAAACTATCGTACATCTTGATGTACTGTTTCACGTCCCGTATGGCACGTTCTGCCTGCCCATTTGCTGTGGGATGGTGTGGAGCACGGAACTTGATCGATATATTGTGATCCCGAGCCCATCTTGCTAGCTTTTCGCTCTTGAACGCAGGGCCCTTATCGCATACTATTGACCGCGTAGTCTTGAACATGCCTTTTTCGAGGAGGCCTATGACGCTATTTGCATCTTCTTTTCCTGCTTGTGCTACGACCATCCTCGTGTATTCATCTATGGCCAGAAGAAAAGCTTGCGTTTTATTGACTCCGCCCGTTTCTTATTTAGTTTGGCAAAATCCAGGTGAACTACTCTGAAAGGTACGTTCGAGTGGCAAGGTAGTATCATAGCATTCGTGGGCTGTTTATACTTGACTTTGTGTACTTGACACACATGGCAGGAATGAACGTACTGACTGACATCTTTCTTCATGTGAGGCCACCAGTTTGTTGTAGGTGCACCGAAATCCGTTGTGTCCTCCAGATTCTGGGCTATCGTGGTACAAACAAAGGACTCTGGAAACAAGTGTTGATGGGACTTCATAACAACTTTCAATAAAAACCAGTTGTCCGGAGCCTTCCAACAGCTTCACTTCATTGATTTGTTCGGATTTTTCTGTGTTGCTTCGTACCATCAACCTTGATAGAGCATCTGCATCGGTTAAAAGTGGCCCTGATCGGTGCAAGATTGTAAAGTCGAATCGCTGCAAGTAATTCACCTATCTAGCAATACGTCCTTTAGTTTGGCTCATATTCAAGAGATTAGTGAGGGCCTGGTGATCGGTGAACAAAGTGAACTTAGTACCTTGCAGGTACAAACGGAAGTACTCAGTGGCCTTCAGAACGGCCAGGACTTCCTTTTTTGTAGTAGTGTAGTTAGTTTCAGATGGCTTAAACGTGTAACTGTAGTAACCTACTACAAGTCGCTTTTCTCGGCTGGATGCTTCAACATATTTTTGATACAACACTGCTCCTGTCCCAGAATGTGAGGCGTCAGTGTTCAATTCAAAGG
Organism: Rhipicephalus annulatus; assembly: GCA_013436015.1. NCBI lineage: Eukaryota > Metazoa > Arthropoda > Arachnida > Ixodida > Ixodidae > Rhipicephalus > Rhipicephalus annulatus. The sequence goes on from WOVY01010505.1 coordinate 20,014, forward strand.
GTAAAGTGAAGTCTGGTAGGCATAGGACAGAGTCGGAAGAGATTCTGAGCACCAAGTCACGGTAGACTCTCTCACATTCGTCACTCCATTCAAAGGGAACGTCTTTATGTGTTAAACATGCGAGACATCTAGTTTTGACAGCAAAGTCTTTAATGAAAGTTCGGAAATGTCGTGCCCATCCCAAAAACACACGCAGTGAATAGACGTCATATGGTTTCTTCAACTGGGAGATCTTCTCAACGAACCCTTGTTTCGTGCTTTTGGTCGAAGGCATCAGGCTCTACGAATTTAGGCACCGGTTTCTCAGCATTCAGAGAGCTTATAAAGGATGTTATTATTCCGTTCTGTTGCATAATCTGTTCATGTTGCAGCTGAAGAGCCTTCAAAATGAGGCTCACCTCTTTCGTCAAAGACCGTGATCCTGAGTCTTTTCGACGCGCTGGTTCAAGAACTAGGTTGTAGAAGGTTGCCACATGCAAGGTCTCTTTTACAGCACCTTTTCTTTGTAGTTCAGTAGCGTCCACAGCTGCCTTTCCCACAACCAGGTTTACGAGTTCTTCCGAGCAGAGCTCACGAGGTAGGTCCACCGCTGCTTCATCTTGAACTTGGTACTTCGAAAAGATGATCTCTTCCGTGGAGGTCTCGTCGACGAAGAACGTCACCCACATGTTGGCTTCGAAGGCCCGCTGCGCCAAAATAATGTAGTGTTTCAACTTAAAAGAACGGAGCAGCATTATAGCCTCAGTAGGGACTGGCGTCCATCATTCCCAACTTCATCCTACTGTTCTTTCCTGCCCCAACTTTTGTGCTTCTTCTTCTCCTGTCCCAAGGCTCATACCGCTTTATATATATGTACCTGTTTTTCTTAGCTAGGGTCCTTTTTTTGTTCTTTTTTGTTATGTTGTATGTCGCCGTATATATGCTTGTTTTTCCAATAAAATTTATTTCTGAGTCAGCACCCGTACTGTGTTTATTCTCGGTGTTCTGTGTGCGCTGTATCAACCAAGATTAACGCGTACCTACTCACTCAAGTTTTCATTCTTATGAAGATGCAGTTGTTTTATTCAAACAACAGTTCTATTTTAATAATCTGCATGCTCTGAGAGTCTACAGTGTAGGTTCACTTTGAACACAAATACATGATACTGTGTTTATCATACTATCCTAATAAAGTATCTGTGCTAATGTATATCGTAACATAGTATCTTCCAGAGCTAATTGTTATTTATATACGTGACAGACGTATCCCAAATAAGCATTTGAGAAGTGCCATTGATACTGCCTATCCATGCTCTGACAGCTCATTTTAGTGTTAATCGGAGACTGTTAACCAGGAAATGTCCGGGCTTGCCTTTCTAGCCACTCACTGCCAGAAAGGCAAGCATGGAACACATTTTCTGCCTGCTGGTATCATGTAGCACAAGAGATATCTTTTTACCAGCTAGCAAGTGACCAATAAGCTCTCACGCACTACCTTAAAGAATGAAGTTTGCCATAACTAGACCTTTCCTACCAATTATTGCGACAAGGAAAACTTTAAGGGATCATTTTTTATTGTGTAACATGTATAGAAGCATTTCAGTGATGCAGTAGTGAAGTAGATGTATCAATGGTTCACTCATGTCTGCTGGTACTTTGTTCTTAAACATGTCTTTCTCCATATCAGTAGCGCTGCCACATTGCTTTGACATGAAGATTAGAATGTGCTATATATAGGTTCATGAGTGCTCCACCAATAGATATAAATGGTTTACTTGTGATTACTATGGCTGACCTTCTCTGCTATAGGAAAGTTTTGCACAAGGACTAATTCACAACTCAATTTTGCAAAACATGAATATGTTGAATTTATTCATATGTGAGAGAATCCATACGAATATTGCAATGAAGCATCAATGTGACTGCACAAATACAAAATATTGCACTGAAACACAATTGAATCACAGAAATGCAAATGCTGCACTGAAACATAAATGTGACTGAATAAATACAAAACATTGCACTGAAACACAAATGTAATAAGATACAATGTGAGCTTTTTGTACTTAACATTGACACAAATGGCATACGAAAGGAACAATACAGTATTTGTATTTTACCTCTGACTTTTTTTTGTTTACGTGCTTTAAGTGCGACTATTTGACCATATAAATTCCAAAAGTGCCCTGAAAAAAAAAAGACAAAGAAATGCGAGCATTAAACTGAAATGCAAATGAGCATACTCAAAGACAACAAATTACACAGATTTCGAAATCGTATCGATGTTGATGTTCCATTCGAAGCAGTTCCGAAGCTTGTACTTTCCATAATTCCCGTGGGGGGTACAAGCGCTCCTGAAGAAGCGTGCGTAGACACTAGTGCCAGATCTCCCTCTAAATATTACTACGGAACTCTCTGGTAGAGTACAGCTTAATAATATGCAGAGGCCTCATCTAGGTGACCAAAGCACAGCAGCTGACCATCTTCCATCTTTACCACTAAAGAAGCAGTCATTCTCATGCACTTTTCATTTTCCGAAACCGGGTATCCTGGCCATCCAACCCATGACATCAGTCTAAATTTTACCCCCATTGGTGAAGGCTTGTGGCCTTTGAGGAGTAAATGCTACAGACATCTATAGATGTACCTGACTGTATTGTTCGGGCTGTGCCTAAGCTTAGTGATGAGTGTACTGCCTGTGCAACAAAAAAGGTCCCCATCGAGGAAATCATTGACAATAAACTCTAAACGGCTTATAAATAAAGTACACGACTTTATGGAAGGATTTCAAACATAATACCAAACACGCAGAGGGACATCTATAAAAACAATATCGCAACCTTAAAATGCAAACTTACATTCGTAGCTCTTTTGAAAACAGACAAAAATGCCCGTGGTTTAAAACACATTTGAAAAGGAAGGCTCCTCACCAGGAAGAAGCTTCATCACAAATCTAATGGGACAAGGAGCTTCCATCAGCAAAATAAAAACAAGAACCCATCGAGGGAAGTATTCACTGACTATAAATTATGAATTGCTTATAAACAAAGTGGGTCACTTTTGACAACAATTTTAGAGAACATAGCAAACACTGTGGAAAATCGATAAAACATTAAGAAAACCTTGAAAATTGAATGTATACTCGTGATTCTTGTGAAAACAGACAAAATTTACCAATGGTTCTCAAAAGACAACAGATCAAAGCACTTTCGCAAATCTAGTAGGACAAGCAGCTCCCGCTAATTATAAAATCATTATTGCCAATGTGTGAGACAAGCAAAAACTGGATTCTTCTAGTTTACTCAGCACTGCATACAAACCCTAGACAATTATGGAGTGTTGTTGTAATCGATGCTCGCACACTAAGTTACGCTTATTAATGACGATATTGACATAATCAGATTTGAGCGATGCATGACAGCCACTGATAATTACTTCTTGACTGTTTTCACTGTCACTATCGGCTCTGAATTTGTTTTATTCCTACATCTGAAAACCAAATAAGTGTACATATTTTATCAAAACTTATAGATAAGTTAAAGGGGTACTGACACCTTTTTTGGGAGGCAAGTTTACTCTGCCATACAAATCTCCTGTATACAGAGACTGCTCTGAGCAAGTGTCACACTCAGCAAATGCTGATAAAATATTTCATTTTCATGTGGGACTTGTTTTTCTCATATCGAATCTACAAACATTGACACAAACTTGACGTCGAGCTACAGTACTAATCCTGGTGACTTTACGTAGCAGTGTGGCTAGTTGTGATGATGTCGAGCACCAAAACAAAACAAAAAAGCTAGCTTCCGCCTCACCTTCTCAATCACCTGCTCGCGTCTTCCAGTCACTATCATTCAGCGTACCTGTGAAGCCAGCTAATGGACTCTAGAACAGGGTATGCGCACGCGAACGCAAGATATACGCTTATCAGAGGCCAGAGAATCGTTTGATTTCGAATTGCTACGACAGCTGCGACAGGTGCAGCATACAGCAGACGATTGAAGAAGCGATCAGCATACAGCAGACAATTGAAGAAGCGATGTGTGGACAAGAATACATCGCAAAAACTTATGCACGCATAAACCACCTGGTGGCGCTGCTCGTACTATGCCATGATGCCAGTGTACAGTAGAATCAAAACTAGCTTTTAAAGGCCTGCTGTAATTAATTTTCCGGGGCGCGCTCATGCTTACCGGTACATTTCCTACGCTCTTGGGGTGTTGGCCTGTCATTTGACACATAAAACAATAGACAAAAAATTTCTTGTCAGTACCCCTTTAAAAAAATAGCATCATCAGCTTTTCACCAATCCCTTCATTGTTTTAAAACCCTAATCATTAACAAAAGAAGCAGAGTTGAAGGGCTAGTTTTTTTTTGAACGGATAGTATAGGGGAGATTTTTCGTAGTAGTTACAGTTTGGTGTGACAATAAAAGTGGACAAAAAGGCAAGTTGCTGTCTATAGCAACCGAGCCTGCAACCTTCGAATAAGGCACCTGATGTTGTACCAATTGAGCTAGGACAGTTGCCCGTCGGGCCATTCACTTTATCAGGTGCATCTCTGCATGTAAACCTGGGATTGCTTGTCAATGCTGCTCGAACCACGATGGCGACGGCGTGGTTTACAAGCACAGATACATCAATAAAGAGAACGAAAAAAACGGTATTTTGATTTGGTCAACCTAATTGACATTAGGTTGACATGATTTCGATAGAATCGCTATATGATGTGATGAATGATTTATAATTGTACACTTGTCCAAATTTGAAGTAATGCTAGTCTCATTAATATGCACTATCATTTCAGTCGGAATCCTCCAGACATTCCATTTCAGCTTCATGTAGAAGCTTGTGGATCTCAAAAAGCACCTGTGAGCGCTTTCTCTTTGGTAATGCTTTGAGTTTGACAGCTACAAGGCTTCCAGCTATGTCGCACTCATCGGACTGCAGTGCTTCTTTTTTCTTTGCGATCGCTTGAATTGAGGTGGAGCAGCTGCCAAGAATGTCTTCAATACTCGCATCCATGTCCTCACTGCGTGTTTTTCTCTTCCTGCAAAATAAATTTACACTTACCGCTAAGTGCCATCAAAATGTTTGCAAGAAGTGTGGAGGGTGTAATTACTGAGATGGTGTAAAATCTGTGGGTTTCCCGGTGGGCCTGCGGAAGAAACAGAAACAAGGCACAGATTATAAAAGCTGTCGTGAAGTTCATATGCAAGTCTTGGCAGCTTAGTTTCACATGTTGGCACAGAGAGTGATGCTAAGGAAAGGAAAAGAAACTGATTATTGCCAAGTGAGTGATTATGCCTGTAGAGTATAAGTGTACTAGCAACACAACATTAACAAAAACAGACAATTAAGTTGAATTGCGTGATGCAACCATACATTGACAGCAATACTAAAAGCATGTGATTGCCAACCTGCAATAGGCAGTGCAAGCAGAGCATAGATGACACCTGTCCTACGCAAAAAATTGGAGGCTGTTCATGCAGGATGACTGAAAAGATATGTCCAAGCTGCTATTCATTTGTACAATCAAAAAAAGAATTAAAATGTGTGCTGCCAGTGTATTGTAATCATTTTTCTTGTATGTTATCTATCTCTTCTAACATCACAAATTTGTACTTGCTCAAGCATGATACCTCTAGCTTGAACAAAGCCTAGCAGATTTAATATTCAAAGTCCACATAGGCATTCTTACATTGAAGGCGTGGTTGGTGGCACAGCCGAGCAGTTGTTTATGGTCGTAGCCTGCGAAGACCTGTAAGAACCGTAATAACGATACGTCAGTGACATCTCGCATACTGCATGAAGTCAAACATGAACTAGTACAACATGACATTGTAATTATTAGAAAAAAGAAACAAACATTGCTAAATTTGCAGTGTATAAAAGAAACAGACACTTATCTAACCCATGTGATTAGATATTCATGAAAATCAACATACTGCAACTCATACAGTGACATATTCGAGCATCATTTTCATAAATTAAGAAAATGTAGATGTATCACTTGCATTTATATGTTACAAAAAACATGGTACGTCACACAGCCTAGTCACGCTACACTGTGGCTTTGAACATTCGCTTAGCTGCATGTAGGCTGATGCTCTTATGTGCACCACAATTACTGTCCAAGATTACAGTGTGTTGTTATCATTTCTTCCTACTATATTCTGAGCTGCTTACAAGGTAAAAGGAGTTAACACTGTAAATAGTCGCTGTGTTTGCGCCTACTAGTGGAACACGTCAATTATAGTGTATGCGGCAAAGGTGTATAGATATGCAGGCAACTGCACAGCACAAACCCGAATTTCACTATTGCATTCACGTTCTACTGCTTCCAGCATGCATTTTGCATACAGCTCCCCGTTACCACTGAATGAGAGATTCTGATAAACGCGGCACATTGTTTTCCATGCTACCATTCCACGATTAGATACTGACTGGTAGGCTTTCAGTTGCACTAAAGAAAACAGGTACCAAAAGAGTTTCTTGGCAGTCCCTATAAAAGAGTTCTAGGGCATTTATTTGATGTAAAAGAACATGCTTATAAACTACTCAATGCTCCTCTCAGCATGTGGACCAAATATAGCACTTAAAACAGTAAGGATTCACAATTATGAGCAAAAGACAGCCACGATTTGCTTGCTGTGCCGTTAGCAAACTATGTTAGAGGTACAACTGTCACAGGCAGATTTTTGAATGCTTGTTTTGATTGGATATAGAAAAACAGATAAAACTTTTGAAAAGTGGCTTACCCTTCAGGGCATTCTTCTTCAAGGCGTATCTCTCTAATAAAAAAGAAGTAAAAGAATCAGTATGTACCACTAGTGAAAAAGCATCTGTGCGTGTTGCTTGTTATTTTTTGGCATACAGTGTGGGAATATGCAGATACTGTTTTTACAAATAAATATTCCAGATTTGTTCACGTCATTCTTTGAAATTTATGAAATGTCACAGTGATGTCCAATTATCGCAGCCTACTCAAGAAGACAGCCGGCACTACGTAGTAGTTCACATTCACCTGTTGAACAATTATTGTTCCTTAAAACTTCAGACAAGTTCAATAAAAGCTATCCTGCGTTTAGGTTAGCAGCTCAAAAACTTTACTTGTGAGCTGTGCCAACAGCACACAGGTTAGAAGACAGAGGAAGCAGTTCTATTTCAATGTGCTTCAATTAGTAGAGAACTGCTTTTGAACACTGAAAAATATAAAAAGCAACTCACGGAGAAGCATAACAGCAGGATTCATCACCCTCATTGGCACTGGCATAGCTGCATGTTCAGAGCCAAAAGTTAGCATATTTATAGCAACAAAAGCCTGGACACCAAACTTGGCCCACAAAGAAAACAACTTGAGGCACTTACATTCCGTTTAAAATGCCTTGTGCAGATTGTGGAGCGTCTTGACTGCTGCAAAGTAGAGAATGAAGTGTTGCAATGTTGCTTGGCCTGCTGCTGCTAGAGTAGCATGTAAGCTTACACCCATGCACACAACCCACAATGTCTCTTGCAGGCACATAAATGTAAAGACTGTATTATTGTGCAAGAATAGGATATGTATTAATGATAGCAAGAAAGAGTGGATGAAGTTTATATTTACCAATCTTCAGATGCCTGTGGCATGTTGGTTACAGGCCTGAAAATGAGCCTTTGCTGCGTCAGAATTGGCACACATGATGAATTATAACATTTTTTGTTTAATATAATTTATTTTCATTTAATAAATACGATCATAACAAGAGTAATATAAACAGTGTAGTTGGTACATGGGCGACACAGGCCAGTTCTTAAAAGAAGTCATTTGCAATGCTGTCCTGACATATTTTAGAGTGAAGTAAGCTGTCTATTTATTGGCAGTAAAGCAGATGTGATTTCTTTGCATCCCTGTAGAGCTCCACAAAGGGACAGAAAAACACTTGGGATCCTGTCCTGAACAGCCAGCTGTTACTTCAAAGCAAGCGATCACTGAAAGGTGGGGGGGGGGGGGGAGGCGTACCCTCCATCATGTACCTAATATGTGTGCTCGCAACACTCACTCACAATTATGAAATGAGATGCGCTGTGTCTCGCGACAGTTGGCGTGACCTCGCCGCCATTGTAGGCCTCACCGCATGACCCTACAGTATGAACAGGTCTGTAGCACGAATTCATTGCAAAAAGTAGAATCGATAAATCAACGTACAACGCTTAATTTACGTTGAAGCACTTTTCATGGCCTGCGGTGTTTGAAACAGCATTCGCACAAACGGCGGAAAAAAAAAAAAAACGCTTGGCTTTAGTCGTAAATAGTTTTTTTAGCAGCACTTCTCGTGTCATTTCTCATTCGTGTCTTCGTCCTGACGCTGCCCCATTCAATTCATTATCAACTAGGCCACATTTCCTTATTCTGTAAATAGTTTTCTTTGAGCGACAGCTCGGGAACGTGCACGTCGACCCGGATGATCAGTCAGTATTCGGGAGTCTCGCAGCAAAATCAAGATAGTCGGCAGGCATGAAACAGGTATCCTGCGTGCGCTGCAATATGAAACGGCACGTCATTGATCACTTACTTTTCCGCATAGTGAGGTGTCTGCCTCAGCATGCTATGAATAATTGCGAACAGGGGCCACTTAATTTTGCCATGATTGCCTGGCGCACCGCTCCGAGTGTTCGCCTCGACTCCCGACACGAGCTTCATCCACCGGTTCCTTATATTTTTAAACTTCAGCATGGCCTGTGTTCCTGCACAAGTGAGTGAATAAAACATACAATTCATTCGCTCTCAACATGCAATGAACCACGCAATCGCCACTTACCTGTCAATCCAAACATAGATCCTATAATATCCCATCTGTTCATTTTTGCTTCCTTATCCTTATAATCGGGCATCGTTTTGTCATATAAGAAGGGGTATAGTCTAATCTCCTCTAAAAAGCGTTCGGTGTCCATGGTGCCGTTGTAAGCGTGCTTCAGAAAACGACGGCGTGAGAAAAATGACAGCCGGAAAAAAAAAAGAAAACAAGCTCTGTGCGTTGCTATGGCGACTCACGCACGTCGCTGACGCCGTTGTCAGATAGGAAGGAGACGCGGCGCCGAAACGCTTTGTCCCAGAGTCACACTTAACTCATCAACCCATCATCATCCTACGTCTGTCCCGGCATCGCCTCCCCCCAGGGTTGTGTGGGGGGGAGATTTGTTTCGGGCAGACGGCCATGCCCTGGCAAGGGGGCCACCGTTCGGCGCGAGGCGCCAAACAGACGCGGCCTGCCTCCCGGCATACAAGCCTGGGAGGCCCGACAAAGGGGCTACCCTCCGGCGAAGCAACTTCAGTCGCAACGCGCAAAGTGAACGTACCCTGGCAGGGTGGGCTATCGCAGCGCGTGGGGTGCGCTGCGGTCATGGCCCGTCTCCTGACCGCTAGGGCCCAGCGAGACTTTACTGACTGGCGCTTTGCTTCGACGGCAGCAGCAAAAATAGCGCAAGGAGCGATTGGGTCGGCGGCAGAAATTCCTCGACGCTCGGCAGGAGAAAGAGAGAAAAGCGGCGCCTCGCGAGCGGCGCGCGGCAGAGCGCGGCGCCGCCGGTGTGTTCGTGCCTTTAGAAACGTGAGGTATTTACAGGCAATTGATGAATGGCAATTATCCGCATAAAAGATCAGTTCTGCTTATCAGAACCGGATGATTACGGATAAAATTCCGATGCAGGAAATATTACTTCTTGGAGAACGGCACTTACAATTATTCGTAAGGCCAGCGCCTTTTTGAGGGTGGCAATCTTTGACACATTTGCCAGCGCTACCAGTTCTTGCAAATGGCTTGTGTACATGCAGTATATTCTTCCAACCATTCTTTCTTATGAAATGTAAGGTCCACGGGACGGCTTTTGCTCTCCCATAGTAGAGTACCTGGTGCTCTAAATTGTTACCCACTTTTTCTAACCCCCCCCCCCCCCCATTCAGTCTCATGATATGTAAGGCCTACGGGACGGCTTTTGCTCTCCCATAGTAGAATACTAAGTACTCGGAATCGTTCAGACTCTTTGCTATGCACACTCAAGCATAGAGAAACATACGCACATAAAGAGTGGACACCCCCATAGGGCCCTGCGGCCAAGCTACTGTGCTGTTTTCAGCGCTATGAGTGGCTGGTCAGATCCGAAAATATATTCAGTATAAATAAAATAAGTTTTTTTTCCGATGCTGGGATTTGAACCGGTACCCTTATGCTCCGAAAGCGAGTGCCTTTACCAATAGGCAACACACCCATGCTTCCACATGTACAGTCAGCGGCCTGAGAGTACATCTAAACGACATGAATGTGCATTCCTTGTGCAAAACAAATGCAGAAAGACAATGCATTCTAGTCACCCTTTACTTTTTCTTGTGGTAGAGCATTCAACGTATTCAGTGGCACAAAATATATAGCGGACATGGAAAATTGCACAAATCAATAAAATTTAATGTTTGCAAAAATTTGATGTCATACATGGGATTTCTGTGTCCTCTTGAGACGGCTATTACATATCTTGATAAAGGAGTAGAAGCGAGCATGGGTACGTCATCCAGCGGATGCTCAAACCCTTTCTTGCTCGGCCGCGAAAAGGGTCGAGTGGCCACTATTTCTATAGTAGAATTCTCTATGACAGAAGTTCATAGGGAGAGCTTTTGGCTCTCCAATAGTAGAATACCAAGTGTTCTGAATTGTTTAACGCTGGTAAGTGCGAAGGATCTTTTTACGTACTGTAGTTACTTTTCCTGTGTTTGCAAATTACTCGATTTAGCCGCTGACGTGTGAGTGTGCTCTCGTGATCACACCCTCAACTTAACGTAAACCAAAATTAGAACGGGAGAGTAGGATACTTTCACGAATATGACTCACTGATCATGATATGAATTAATAATGTACCAATCTCATCACACCCTTTTCGCCGGACACGAGTGGGACATACACGAATACCATGGCGGCACATCTACCGAGGAACTCAAGAACGCGCATTGGCAATTTTAAAGTGAGAGATTTAATAAAAAGCTGACGGCGGCAGTGTTGACCCGGCAAATGCGAATAAATATCAAGGGTCCGAGCAGAAATAGAACCGAATAATTCTGCGTCGCAATGAATCATTGCACCACAAAGCCACGTCAGGTCTCTAAACAGCAGTGAAAAAAGACCCCATGCAGGCGTAGTGTGGGTGAAATTTCACGGGAGCTTGCAGTGCTGGCTATACAATTTTATAAGCATTACACATGTACGCCTACAATACAACCGTAACAACGGGTTAACGTCAAGTGTAGTTAAGCGCCATCCACTAAAGTTTATTTATGTAGCACTGCAGCCAGGGATACCATCCTCGCGAACACAAGCGTTGCGCATCACTTTACCGCTTCTGGTGTTTCAAATACTCACGTTGCTGTTGGCATCGCTGCGCAACTGTAAACAACTGGGGATATAAAACATATGCAACCGTTCAACATGTTTGTGCATACAATATTTGTACGTATCTTTAGCGTCATTTCGTAAATATTCGCTCCATGAAAGTCATGGCCCTTCCGCAGGCTTCTCATAACATCGATTCCCGCCCAACCATGGTGGTATAGTAGCTAAGGTACTCAGCTGCTGACCCGCAGGTCGCGGGATTGAATCTCGGTTGCGGCGGCTGCATTTTCGATGGAGGTGAAAACGGTGTACACTCTTAGAAAAAAGGTGGTAGTATTGCTAACTTTGGGGTAGTAATGGTTTGTCACATATGTTAAAACCCTGGTAGTAAGCGCAGTTAGTAACGGCGAGGGAGGTAACGGCTACCACCTTTGCTGTTACTACCAGCATTTAGGAACTGTTGCTACCCTAACCGTTACCACCAATGGATAGTAACTTTTAAAGCTTCAAATAAAAGTAATGTGGGTACTTGTTAATTCATATTCACACTATTCCTTTACTGGTAATGTTGGTCAGTCATTGTCTCATTACCAGACTACTTTGGGTAAGGAAGAGTGGTGTGCAATGAATGCGAAGAAGGAATAGACCGAACAAGTTCACTACTTTTTTACGTATACACGTAGTAAGAAGTAAATATGGGGTATATATAGTCCCTACTTTCTGGGGCATGTTTGGCACAGGGGAGCACGTGTGTTTCAGGATGAATTATAACTAATTTAAACCTATAGCACTATAATATACTACATAGTTACGTGTTTTTGGTGACGTAACACAAAAATTTTAATCAATATCACTTTTAAAAACTATGTTATATTTATTTATCATAAAAAAGCCACAAAAAGGCATTATGTACAGTGGCCAGAACAACGTACCGAATTCAATCTCGGTGCATTTGCATGCTTCACGCGGCTAATATATCAGCGTTCAAAAAATAATAATCATTTTTAGTGTTTGACGCGCCAAGACAATGATAATATTTGAAGACACGCCGCAGTTGAATAACTGTGACTGTCCTCGGGGCTGATTGTGACCGTCTGGTTATTTTGATCTGCCGGTCTTGTTAATATGTGCTGTAATTTACTAAGTTTCTTGTAATTGTCGATTACAACGCGTGTAGCACTTGCTTATGGTTCGTCAACTTGTACTTCTCCGTTTCGACAATATCAGAATGACGTTTACATATCTACAATGCGTAATTTAAAACAAAAATTATTTTCTTCATCTATCGATACCTTCTGCGTCATTTTTCTGTTAATTATAATACGTCGAGACAATTCCTCTTATAAATTATCAGAATTGCATTCACACACTATTTTAGAATTTATAGTTAAAAGCCGGGTATCAAAAAGGTAGTAACAGGGTAAGAAAGAGGGGAAACACGCTTCAGAACAGGAGGAAGCTTATGGAAATGAACTGCGGGTACAATGTCGAAGATAATTCAGTTATTTTGGTGGACTGCTACTGACAATTTAAATGCAAGCGAGCATCGAATGAGATCAAGTTCGAGTCAAGTTCTCCGACGTGTGTTCTGGCACACCTAAATGCGTGAAACTTGGCATACGAAGTTATGCCAAAGCGATGATGTGCATACACGAGCAATGTATCTTATGATCAGTGGTACGAAGCTCACTTTATCCGGCATGAATGGTCCTGATGTCTTTCGTCTTTGCAGTTGAATCTCCAATGATCTCTCGCTTCCTGTGCGTTGAACTGTTTTATTACGCATGCTAGAATGTTTTGTTGGCGGTTGTCATCCATTTGTATACGCTGCAAATGAAGATACGAGTGTGTCCACTTTCTTGGTGTACCACGAGAGGCAAAACCGAGGCCTCCGAGACAGCTCCCAGCAGCAATCGCGGAGACCAATGGCAAGAAAAAAAAAACTGAATGTGGTCGTGATTATTTTGTGATTCACCTGTATAACGTACGTGTTCGCGTTTCCTAGTTAAAGCTGGAACTTATAGCCTTCAAAGCCCTGCGTGCGTAATGCTGTGTGGTGGTGACAACTTCAGATTATCGGTGGTCGCGACGTGTACGATGTTTATGGCGCGCGCCACCTAACTACTGCTCCACGGCGCGCATCATCGTCAGAGGCTCTCTTGAACTTCATAATCAAAGTTACCGCGGTTCTCCGTCAAAGATACTGAAAACAATAACAGGAGACCTGCACTATTACAGTTCCTCATGCGAACGGCTGTGGAGAACGCAAGTGATTCTCTTATCCAACACGTTCGCAACGGCCCGTATCCAGCACACTCACCGTTCTGTTTCGCGAAAGATGCGTATATTGACTGTTTCTTTTTTTTGGTAGAGCGCGTAGCTGTTGCGTTTGCTCTGGTTTTCGCCATCGTTCTGACGATTGAATCAGCAAGCACTTTACGGTGGTTTGGTGACGCGTTCGACTAGCAGAGAAAATTTGTAGGTCTTTTTATAAGTGTTAAATGGGCAAATACACCTAATATTTAGCTCAATCATTGTTTCATACGCTGTAGTTGCACCTTCTTGTGCAGCAAACTGTGCAAGGGACTTAGAAGTGTGGCAGCTTGGGCTAGTTGGTATGGCATGACGATAGTTATTGCGCGAGAACAAAACGACGACACAGAGTGTCCTTCTTGTCTCTGTGTCGTCGTTTTGTTCTCGCGCAATAACTATCGTTGTGCAAGGGAGTCGTGCTTCACACAACCCAAAAGAAACTGCGTTGACAGGTGGCGCTGCACATCCACAGAACTCCAAATTCTGACATGTATTCGTCATTAAGCTTTTTTTTTTTTACCCTGGGACTACTTACCCTCCTGGCTCATATTGGTGAGGAATGGTCGTGCAACTCACCTGATAATGTTCACGTTATCCATCCGGATCTCCTCGATCTTTTTAACGGAAAATCTCAGATTAGTTTGACAGCTAGAGACAGGCGTACATATTTATGAAATGAACTCCAAACTGCTTTTTCTTTTATCCCTTCTGAAGTTAAAACAGCAAGCGAGCAAACTATCTGGGTCATTGTGCTTCAATAAGAATTGTGAAAGTTGATACGACTCAAGGGCCGCTTCATTAATATTATAATTGTGTATAAATGTGTTGGATGCGTTCAATTCTTGCAGATACATTTAGTTTTAATCGTGAGATGCGAATATTGTGCTGAAAAACTAAAGAAAGGTTTGCAATGCAAATTTCAATTGCGCGCCTCGGGCCCACCATTCGACGGTAGAGTCCTCCTGGTGCCGTCATTGCAAAAGCAACCACCGCTCTACCATCGGTATGCTAGTAGCGCTGCAGTTCGAATCTGCTCCCGCGTCCCGGGCGCGCGTGTTGTGATCGGCGGCGGCGATGGCAAGTGGTTACCGCGAATGGTGCGCTGTATTCACACGTCGCTTCTCAGCTGTTCTTGCCAAGGCGCAGTTTCGTGTACGAAAACGCGTTGGTCATGTGTGAAGCGTACCGAGAAGGAGCATATTTGTCTACAGTGAGGTGCGCCGACTTGCTACGGGCCGCGGGCTCCAATTACGACGACCGCAATGACGACTCCGCTTCACGCAACTCGTTCTGTTGTTTTGTTTGTTCATTTATTTTTTTCTTTTAAGCATGATTACACAGTGACAGGGACCAATATATAACCTGCTTTAAGCAGCTTGAGAAGCTCATATTTGGTGCCTCGGTTTCACCCTGCGGTGACGGGCTAGCAGACTGACGATCGTAAAGAAGAAATTTCCTCTCCAACCTTGCACGTTACTCGAGAATTCATATTGTTCGGCAAATGAAAGTTATTATTATTATTATTATTATTATTATTATTATTATTATTATTATTATTATTATTATTATTATTATTATTATTATTATTATTATTATTATTATTATTATCAGCAATTGGGGGAAATTACAGAGGTGACGCCGTTGAGTAGTATGTATACATTGCATGAAACAATTACACATCAGTTACGAACACAGCACTTCGAAAACTTGTACGACGCTCGAGCTTCGCCTGCAGTATTAGACCACGATAGCGTATAACCGGGACCTGTGCGAATCACCATCTCAATAACTATAGCCTATAGCTTCGGCCTCGGTGTATGCCTCAACCGTGCCGTGAGGGAACGAACGACTGTGCGTTCAACACTCGGCTTTTCAAACTATCGTAGAAAGCCTATTGAAAGTACAATTGTCAAGTGAAAGTTGCGTAAAGCAACAGGCGAACATACGTCCGAGCGCTCTGTACAATGGTTGGGCCTTTAGAACAGCCACTCGTGGCGCATTTCTCATTTTTTGACGCATGGCGCAATTCTACGCTTCTACAACCTAATATTTTGTACGTTAAAGCGATTCCTTCTACAACATCAACGCAAGAAACGTAAACATAGGGCCTCAATTTTTTGGTTAGACACAATATCAATGAGAACTTCTACTACATAACATTCATATCTATTCTTTTTATTATTTTTTTGTTGGAATCCTTTCCACCATTGTCGTGCCTCTGTGGAAGAACACCTGATAGCCACGCAGAGAGCCTCGGGCCCATTTGTACTCGTATTGAAGTTCTTTATTGTTTGTTTCATTGGCAGGCTCCTTGATTTTTTTTTTTGACACGGATAAGATGATCTTTTCTCGCTCACAGCAGGAGACGCTGACATCGGAATTTCTGCGAAACGAGATCCTAAATGTTACTACGTTCAAATAACATACATTGCTAAATATTTTAAATATGAGAATAGGTAAAGGAACGGTCTTTTATCCGACAACGTAATTTGAGGGCATGATCAAGCCACAAACTCAAAGGTAGTTGTAACCTCTAACAAAAATACCCCAGGAAAGTGAGCGAACGAGCGAATATTCTTGAGACCATGTTACTGTAGCCAACTTTTTTAAACCCGGCATAGTGAAGTAAATTTTTGATTGTCATAATTTGTTCTTGATTGGGGTATAAACTAAATATTGTTTTCCGTCATAAACCTCCAAGTAATCTGATGTAATAAAAAGGTGGGAGCAAGCTTTGAAGCAAAGATGGGAAGCTCACTGCCAAACACAAGTTCCAATACGTTGAATTTGAGATTGACGAAATGGTAACGAACTACCATCATCAGGCGCATGCTATCGTCCTAGACGCATGCTATTGTTCCCCTTCGTCGTCCTCAACATTTGTTAACGAACTCCACGACGTTATGAACCACATCGTAACACGTTTCCCCAGTTATCCCTTATTTTTACTCGGCGACTTTAACTTTCCGAACAGAAATTGGACTACACAACCAGCTTCCATTTCTCTTTTTTGACACAAGCTTCTGAGTTTTTTAACTTTTGCTCTATCCTTTCTTTAACGCAATTAGTAGATCATTCAACTAGAATATCATCTCACGCAGCTAACACTCTTGACTTAATCCTAACTACGCGGCCCGATTTTAATTCCGACATATCGTACTGGCGCGGAATCAGCGATCATTCTCTTCTCAGTTTTTCTTTTAATGCATCATTCCCAAAAGTTTCAAACAACAAAATAGTAATTCGTGACTACAAAAAGGCGAACTTTCAGGCTATTAATCACGAGTTATCCATCTTTCTTGATACTTTTTTGGCAAACTTCGATCATCATTCTGTTCAAACTAACTGGGACATATTTGCGTGTAAAGTTTACGATCTAACAGAAAAATTCATACCGCAACGCACTATCACGTGTAATCATCGCGCCCCGTGGTACAACGCCCACTTGAAAAGGCTGTCTAACTGTAAGAAGCGCCTTTATCGTTCTGCCAGGAAATCGCCAACTGATTCCCGATGGGAAGCTTACAGATTAGCATCGAACGCTTACATATCTGCACTAAAAGCTGCTAAATCTTCATTTTTATCCCAAACCTTGCCATCCATGCTTAATAATAACGTTAGAAAGTTTTGGAAAGTCATATATCCGCCACATGATAACAGTATTTACTTAGAATACGCATCGGGCAATTCCATTTCCTTGAGTGATTGTGCGGCTGTGCTCAATGATACATTCACGAAAAACTTTTCTGTTCCTTCCACAATTAATGCTCCTAGTGTGCAGACATATAATTTTCCTGTAATGTCCTCCATCTGTATCGAAGCGCCAGGTGTGGCTAGGTTGATTGCTGGACTTAAACACCATTCTTCTCCAGGTTACGATTTAATAGACTCGAAGTTTTTGAAGAATACAAGTTCATTTAGTTCTATTGTTTTAACAAAAATATTCCAGCAATCACTTGACACATCTACGCTACCCATACAATGGAAAATAGGTAAGGTGGTTCCAGTCTTCAAATCTGGCCAAAAAACATCCCCCGCAAATTACCGCCCTATATCTTTAACTAGTACCTGCTGTAAATTACTGGAACATATCATATTCTCACATCTAGTCAATTTTCTTGAATCAAATTCGTTTTTTACATCTGCACAGCACGGTTTTCGCAAATCGCTCTCATGCGAAACACAGTTAATATCTTTTACTCACAAGCTACATCGCATTTTAGACCAATCATCAAAAGCTGACTGTATTTATTTAGACGTTTCCAAAGCCTTTGACAAGGTATGCCACAAGCTGCTACTACACAAACTAAGCAAACTCCAACTTGATGACACCATAATGAAGTGGATTGTATGTTTCCTTAAAACTCGCTCGCAATTTGTTTCAGCTAATAATCATAACTCTTCACTCAGCCAGGTTTTCTCTGGTGTCCCCCAGGGTTGTGTTCTTGAACCTCTTTTGTTTCTTATTTACATTAACAATCTGCCTTTTCTTATATCCTCTAATGTTCATTTGTTTGCCGACGACTGCGTAATTTTTCGGGAAATAACTGCTGACAACGACTCCTACTCTCTCCAATCAGATCTAACTAGTGTAAGCAACTGGTGCAAAGAATGGTTAATGGAACTTCATGCCACTAAATGTAAAGTAATGCGTGTATCGAGAACTACTAGTTGTATGCCTATATATTACCTGAACAATACACAACTTGAAATCGTTTCCTCTTACAAGTACTTAGGTGTTCATATTACCAACAATTTAACTTGGACGAAGCACATCGAATACATTATTAACAAGGCAAACCGCATGCTAGGTTATTTACGTCGAAACCTTTTTCAGCCCCGTCTTCTTTAAAACTTCTTCTATACAAAACACTAATCAGATCAAAACTAGAGTACGCAACACCAGTATGGGATCCTTGCCACGACAACTTACTCACCGCACTTGAACTTGTTCAGAATAATTCAGCCCGTTTCATTCTATCAAATTACAATAGAACAGCAAGTGTAACGGCAATGAAAAGTAGTATTGACCTCCCATCTTTAGCATCCCGACGTCGCATTTTTCGCCTAACTTTATTTCTTAAGGTTTATTACCATGCTTCTCTCCATGCTGAACTGCTTTCACAACCTCAGTACATATCATGTCGAATTGACCATAATCATAAAGTTGGAGTTGTTTCATCTAACACTAAATATTTTGCTGAGTCTTTCATTCCAAAAACATCCCGAGAGTGGAACCACCTTCCCGCCGATGTTGTTTCCATACGCGTTAATCACCTGTTTCATCAAGCATTAGCTAATATTGTATAATCAGGATAATCTATGTTTTTTCTATTTAAACACATGCTCTGTTTTTTTCTATGTTTTGTACATCTTGTTACTCCCACTCCCCTCTTCAATGCCCATGGCCTTGAGGGTATAATAAATAAATAAATAAATAAATAAATAAATAAATAAATAAATAAATGTATTTCTGGACAAGAAGTTTTGATATCATGAGGAAAGTGGGAGTCCGCGCCCGGTATACCCTTCCGAGCTTGTTCTCAGTAATTCCGACCCATATATCGAAGATAAAATGTTCATAACCAAGGCGCCAATTCCCCCATATTGCATTGCACCCCTCGAATGTCCAGTTCTTAGTTTGGAGGAGCCGCCAGCAAGAGAACA
Organism: Rhipicephalus annulatus; assembly: GCA_013436015.1. NCBI lineage: Eukaryota > Metazoa > Arthropoda > Arachnida > Ixodida > Ixodidae > Rhipicephalus > Rhipicephalus annulatus. Next base: position 39,329 of record WOVY01010505.1, read on the forward strand.
GCAAAATGAAAGGCACGCGACGAACGACGCTTTCGATACTTAGAGAGTTGATTCACATTGAAATTCGATCAATTGTCAACTGTCGCGCTGCTTTCAAAGCAGTGGATATTTTCACTTTGATATATATTTCTCTTATGAACGAACACAATTACGTGAGTGGTCACGTGTGATTGACGATACTTTCATTGAACACGGACCATAATTTTTTTTTACGTTTGCTTCATATTATTGCGGTAGATATTTTTCTCAATCGCAGTGTTCTCATTTCTCAACCTTATAGCAGGTCACGTGGCCAACCGTTTATTTTCAGTTTTTTTTTCATTTTTAAGTTTTTTGTTATACTTGTCTAAGTTTTCATCAATTTTTCTTTACTTTCCTCTCTTATTTCTTGCTTCTCTCCTCTTCGTTTCTTCTTTCATCCCGAAAGAGTGAGCAGGCACTGTGCCCCTTGAGGTAGCAGTGGCCAGCTTGCTCTTTCCCTTTTTCTTGTGTTTCTATGTACACAAATTTAATAATAATAATAATAATAATAATAATAATAATAATAATAATAATAATAATAATAATAATAATAATAATAATAATATAATAATAATAATAATAATAATAATTTTTCTCGGTGCCACGCAGTCGGCCAGTAAGACACTGTGAGTGTACTATATCCGTGAGTACGTTCGCGAAACAATGGATTGATTCACAACGTGCAAAGAGGGCCCAGGATCTCACAAAAGTACCCCTGGGGCAGCCACTCATAAACCCCACGAAAGTGTGGTCACTCAGATGAGGTCTTTTCAAGAACACTGCTTACATTATGCCTTACATGGCCTTCATTCTGCATTAAAAGAAATCGAGAATGCTGTCTAGAGGCATTTCACAAAAACCCCATTGTTGGCGAACTCTTTTGAATTGGTCTTGAAAAGTTCGAGTGGTTGCCACTGCATCTTTTGAGTTATACCGCTCTAGATGAGAACGTATTGTCTAGATTAGTGATGCTTCAATTTGGGATGAAAATGCTCTTTCTTTCGCTTTTTTGAAACCAATAAGGAGCTTTGTGGAAAGGTGGAAAATACGAGAAAGAAGGTGACGTTGCACTAACATTTTGCACTCTGCTCTCAATTGATGGCCGTCGCGAAGACTTGTCTAGTGATCAGCGTAAACCATAGGTACTGTTTATTTTTTTTTTGAGAACGTCTTGTTAGTAACTAGTTGAAAACATGGGTACTAATACTTAGAGAATTTTCTGTATTTCTGCAAGTCGACTTCTTTGAGGCTTTTACAGATGTGTTGGGCCGTTTTTCGTCTGGGCAAGACGGCTCTGGTTAAAATTACAGTGACCTTCTGATGATAAAAACTACGCTGAAAATACTCATTCACGTAGAACCTGCCACACTTTGAGGTTAAACGCAATGCAGACGGCTGAAACATAGGCAGGACATCGATTCTCAGCCAACTTGCAATGGACACTGCATCCGGCCCAATCTATACAGGCAGCCTTATGTCTACCCACATAAGCAGTGCGCAAATGCGACGCGAGAATGTCGACTGGAAGCACAATGAATGGTTAAGCTTGATAATAGACTGTTATAGCATACCAGGCTTACCGGGATACCGGAGCGTGTTAGCGCGATCGAAGTGCGTGTGCGCAGATACCTATACGTTACACGTACCGCTTACCGCACGCGCGCAACTTTTTTTTCAGATTTAACGTTACTGTGGTAGCGTACAGTGTGCGTAGTTTACGTACAGCATGGCGGCGCTCTCGCACGCCTGCTTAGAAGTTATTTTGGCGTAGTTGTTGAAAGATTCACTTTGTCTGCAGCAAACGACATTTTATAGTGGCTTCGCTTGCCTTGAGTTAACTTTGATGACCGAGTATTACGGATACGTTCGCGTAGTTCTTAAGATAGTTTCCCATTTCGAACGCGTCTAGGCGTAAATACAAGTTTGATGGAAACAAATCAGCAGCACAATTGTTTTCGCGTTTGGTACACTGTTCATATTTATATACTTGTTATTATTACTAAAACAAAGTTGTACCAATGTTCGCGCGGTAGCATACGCCAACATTCTCGTTTCGTTTTCATTCTCTGTTCCTTGAATTATTACTCATCAGGTAGGTGGCGCCACCGTCGAAGCCGGGGCACGTAAACCACATAAACGCTATCTCACTAAACTCCGAGACGCTGTCCTAATGAACGTTTGCTGCACGGTAACCAGAAAGGAAGGAAAAACTGATGAGAGGCCCTATCCTATACCAATGCAATGCGAGACGTGTGGCGGTGTGATGTCAAATTTATGGGGCAAACAAACCGGTAGGGGGCAAACAAAACAGCAGAAACTCCGTGGCATGTTCTTAGCGCTGGTTCGCTTCTGCGCGGACTTAAAGCCCCAGCGACAACTTAACGCCTATTGTATAGATTGCATGCAGTAAAACGTTGCGACCACACCTTTCCCAGACTGTTCAAGCGTGGCAGGCCCGAGCACGGCGTGTTGAAGAATTTGACGATTGTCTTTGCGGACCAGCATGGTGCACCGGTACGTGTCATAACCAAAATCATTCAGCCCCTACATCATCGTATTCGAACTAACCCAGCAGTGACTTACGCATTCTGCTCGCCGTAAGTCCTTTTCTTTTTTTTGCCAGATTTCCCTATCTACCGGCCGATTAGCAGTTCTTTGCAATTATATAGTGTCGGTGTGGCAATCCACGATTTGGAGAACTTTCTTCGTAGCTATTTCGTGCAACGCCAGCCTAGTGCTTGACGTACTTCACATCGGTAAGAAGGCACCACTGTATTTTTTACGTGAGCGCGCACGTAAACAGTGTAACTACAATGCGCACACAACTAACTCGCAGCGAGCGCACACCATAATACATACACATTTAATCCGATAACTAGAAAAGTTTATTGTCCTCCTGTATGAACGACAAAACTTCTACAAACGTGAGACGATGCCTACAACACTGAAAACGAAAGTTCGCTTGTGTTCTCAGTTGACACAGTGAGTAGGAACCAATGGAGCATACAGCTGAGAGTTCGTCATGCAAATACCTTGCATTATTGATCAACAGTGAAGCGAACATACATGAAAGTGCCACCAGGTACACCCGGCGGTGCACGCGATTCGCAACGAGTATACACTACAGCTGGGCATCGCACAGCTTCCCCCCCCCCCCAAACACAAAAAAACACGCGAATGAAGCAGTACTCGTGAATTGACTCGCTGCCGGCAGAAAACACCTACTGGCTAACACTTCGCCGGTGCCACTTCCAAGGCCGCCGTGGCGGTTGCTCGCCGGAAATCGCGAATCGTTTATCTACTTCTCCGCGAAGAGGTAGTGCGGGTGTTTGCGATGCGGCGGCTTCACGAATTTGTCGTCATGGCCTCTCATATATTTTGCTTTTCTGCGTGATGGTAACGTCATTTTCTTAACATCCGCTGTCATGCTAACGGTAAACTATAACTGTCTAATAGTACAACAAGAAAGTCGCCGCGAACAGCAGCACGTCGGCCCACCGCTGCACACCGCGGTAGCAGACGATGCGCCGAGAGTAGCGCAAAATCTCACTGCAGCGCCCTTACTTCTCGCGACCGCCCTCGGTTCAAATAACGCCTCCTCAAGGAAGATGCCTGCCGCATGAGAAGAAAAACAACTGCCACACCCTTTCTCTCCTTCGATCTGAAAATGTTCTCGGTCGCTAGCGTCTCTTGTGGCGGACGGTGCAACAACGCAACACTTTGCATAGCCTCAGAAACAGTGGTGCACAGTTGCAGTTCTCGAACAATTCTCGACTGACGCGCCCCTATGGGCCGGAGATGAAAAACGCTTAGCTGGTACTAGAGGTGTGCGCCGACGCCGCCGAGGCGATTTCGACCGGCGGCGGCGTGGGGGTCGTTCAGAGTCGGCGGCGGCGGCGTCGTCGGCGCACGCCGGTTTTTTCATCGGCGGCGGCGCGCGGCCAATTTTCATCGGCGGCGGCGGCGCCGGCGGCGCGGAAACCGAAACTAAAAATTCAAAAGGTTCTTCTGCCACGGGTTACTGAATTAGTTGAAATTCGGGGATTTTCATCGAAATAGCACTAATGACACTACACAGATGTGTCGACATCACGATGAATGCAAAGCGTTTTGTAAAATAGTTTTTATTTCGCTTTCATAATAAAATACGCGTATTTCAATATATGTCCATGTTCTACCACGAATGTGCGGCACTTTGCTTGTTTTTTTCATTTAAGATACAGCAGTTTTACCCACTCTAGCGACACCAACACGACCCCCTCCCTCAGCCATGATGCAAGTTGAAAGAAGGATTTGCTTACTCCCAAGACAAAAACTTGTCGATGGTCATGTGTGCAGATGAGAGCAAATGCAATATTTGCTCAGATACACAGTCCACACTGGTCACGACTTTGAGCGCCGTTGACTACGCCTGCAGAGAACGTTGACTCCCGACCCCTTTGTGCTCGGTCAGGGGAAGGGAACACCCCTTGCAAGTGGGCCCCATTAAAATTTCTCTTAAATACGTCACAAATAAGAATGCTTGATAAGTATGTATAAAACATTCAACTTTTAATGCTTTTTTGTAACGTGTACACGTGCTCAATACCCATCAGGTGTATGAGTCAATTAAAATCGCAACTGCCACTCTCGACTGGTTCCGGAAAAGACTCAACAGAAGAATGCAATTACGAGTGCTGGGAACCTACGTTCGTTTGTCAATTTGATTTCTCGGCATGATTTTAATTGTTATATAAACAAAAATAAAACCCGCAAAATAATAAAACAAAATGGCTGCTATTGCAAGATGTGTGTCCCCCTTCGTGATTTTTCTAGACTTACGCGTCCGCAAGCCACATCTGGTGTCACAAACTTGCAAGTGCCCCCCCCTCCTCCCGAGGACATCCCCCAATACCCCCCTCCCCAATAAAAAGGCACCAATGTAGGCCTCCGTAGGCCTCCGTGATTGCCTACTGGCGTACGGTGGGCCATTTCGGTTGCTAGGACGAACAGTACCGATTTCGACATGCTTTATTGAAGGTGCTGAAGGGTCAAGAAAAGGCCGATTGTTGTAAATTTCTTGAGAGTTCAATGATAGCTTCTTTGTGAATACCGTAGATTATTGAACCTCACTTTGTTTATAATGCTCCAATGAAAAAAAAAAATAGTTTCACCATGTGTCACTGCAGAGTCAGAAGCCATCACATTAGCAGGCGTCATTAAGCCTCTATATAACATTGCTAAGGTTCAGCACATTTGTACAAATAATTCTCGTTAATTGAACATTGAGTATAATCCTTGCTTGGCTTAGTATGTGTGAAACATAAATTTGAAATTTAAAAATTCTCATTGTGGGTTTCTGCGGCAAAGACACATTGATTAAAACTGATGATTACGGAGCTACAGCAGAGGTAACAATCGTTATGTTTTTTTTTGTTACGGTAATGGTAATGCGTTACCTTTTTTATGTATATATATAACGTGAAGCCGTGAAACGTTCCCTTTCTTTTATTAGAGTAGCGAGTAACGTATTTAGTTAGTTTTTACTGTAACGGATACAACCCTAAATATATAGACTACAGGAGTGATGTCGGCCCACACCGTCAGTATTGGTTGCGGTCTATAGGCTGGCTGTACACATTACATAGATATATTCCTTTCATCTAGCACGTGATAGTGAAGGTTTGCTCGACCATTGATGATCTCGACCTTTGAGGAATACACAACAGCTTCTTAATAATATGCATATCATACAACAGAAGCGTGCACTTCGTTTCGCTAAAATTTAGTCAATGTGAGTGCTGTCGTCACGCCGTATGTTTCAGGTAGAAACTTAGCCTACTCAAAATACCTAAAGATGTCGATCCACCTAGCAACGCATGGCTACCCGCTGACGGTTCTGTATGAAAATAGCATCCACAGTGGAGCCTGTCGCGTCTGCTGAAATTTTATCGCAACGTTATTATACTGCCACTTCGCTTGTATTTTTATGTCACTGCCTAGCGCAAAGGCACCACCATTTGTGGTTCAGTAGCTAAGGCACTCGGCTGCCGACCTGCAGGTCGCGCGATCGAATCCCGCCTGTGGCGGCTGCATTTTCGATAGAGGCGAAAATGCTGTAGGCCCATGTGTTCATATTTGGGTGCATGTTAAAGAACCCCAGGTTGTCATAATTTCTGGAGTCCTCCACTTCGGCATCTCTCATAATCATATGGTGGTTTTGAAACGTTAAACACCACATATTAATCAGTTGCCTTGTGCAAAGCACTCTTGGCTGTCTGCGAAAATTCTAGATTATTTTAGAATAATCTGATAAGCTTGAGACACCTACAATACTGATGATGTTCGATGCCACGGGTATATATAGCGACGTACCTTCACGCAGATCATAGTACCGACGACCAATGCTCTAATTACCGCTATCTGCGTAAAGCGTGAATTTCTAGTACTTTGTACTTTTCTAGGCACACGTTCATGAAATAAAAAGTGTTGTCTTGAGGAACCCAAGTACCATATTCTTTGCCGTCGTAACCACGTGGCAATATGGTGAGATGAGAATGGTGAAATTATTGATACAAAACAGTGAGATGGGGCGTAAGTACACGGCCAAGTTTTATTTAAGATGCATATACCACAAGCTATCTTCTTCTATAGAACCAATATAATGCGGATTTGTTAAATTACTGTGAAGTTGAATGTCAAGAAAGGAAGAACACGAACTTGGAAAGAGACAGTGGATACGAAAAGGGATAGGTATCTACGTAAAGTTTGATCGGTCATTCCACGCCGAACGTCCAAGGCGTTTTGGTGACTACCTCAGGTGTATTCGAAAAATGTCGGGCTGATTTACTCCATGAAAGCAGTCTATTGCGAAAATGTTTTGCAGAGAAAAATGGTTTTGGTCATTTATATATGTGACCAAAATACCGGCTATAGACTGGGCCCTATATCGAGTCCTAAGATAAAAGCACATTTACTGAGCGAGTCTATATAGGCTCCATTTATTTTGCCAACCTATGGTTCCGAATATTTAAAACCTCCTACTATGGCGTGCCTTGTTGTCGTATTGACGTTCCGGCTTGTAAAGCCGTAAAATTTATTTTTCAAATGATAAAACTGTTCATATCTCCCCCTCCCCGGAACTCATTCACGGTCCTTTGATAAACACCAGTCATCTATCTTTAAAAAATGCTTGGATATCAACTATTCATAACTCTCATTTAAGGATGTGGAAATGAAATGACCTTCACTAAATGACCGATTAGGTGAAATATTAACATTTGCGTGCTTGTGTGCGTGTGTCTGTATATGTTAAGATCGGCCTCCCTGGGTGGGCGCCGCTTGGACGCGGGGGATGATTGCAGCTAAACCTACCTTGATTTGTTCCGGGTCAACGCTCTCGAGGTGCGCCTAAAGTGGGGACAACACAAAAGTCATACTTCGAATTCTTTAGGGCTGTTGGCTCCCCTTGTCAAAAACTCTTTGGACACGCCTGACTGACGACGGCCTAGGAAGAGCTGTTTGAAATCGAGGCTGCTTGATTTGTTCGACGTGCCACGAGACGCGCTTGGGATCCGTCGTCAGGTATGTTTCCCACACTCGGTGGTGCTTGGAAGTCTTCCATTCCCTCAAGCCCTAGCCTGCCTAGCACTGCAGACCCTATTCTGCACGTGCTGTGCAATGTTATTGCACTGTGCTGTGTTGTGCGTATTATTGCACTGTGACCTACGTTGTGTTTCTCTCTCAACGCGTGGCGAACTGAACGTGCATTCTCTCTCTTTCCTGGGTTGAAAAGAAGGCAGTATTTGACTTTTTCTCGCTTCCTCCCTCTCTCGTTCTTTTATCCTTATTCGCTGCGCCCTGCGCTCCCTGCTGGGCTGCAGAAATTAGGCGCCTTCTTCTAACCACTACCCCCCCACCCCGCCCCCAGTTGGGCGGACGGAGATGAAGACGACAATAGACCTCTACCGGGGTACGTCACCGCTTGACGTCACCGGTGCACGTGCGAGGCGGTTGTTGGCAAAACACTCCTGCCGGTGCCTGTGTGGGTGCAGTCGCTCGGTGCTTGGGGCAATTTTTTCTTCCTTTTGAAAGCGTAATCTTCATCTCACAGTGGCAACATTAGCTGTGGAATGTGTCAGAGAACATCTAGGTGTGTGATAAAGTGCGTGATGAAATGTTCGCTACGCTGGCCGGCTGGCTGTTTATCTACGAGAAGTGAACACACGAGGCGGTCTGTGCGAGGAACAGCGGCATCTTCTTTGAAAATGTGCAGTGTTGACGGTGGCGTGTAGTGTGCGTTATAAGGCATCGACAATATTGGTTCATCTTTACAGACGGTAAAATTGGGAATATTGTGCATGGTGTGTGCAGTGCGAATAATGCGATGCGTACTGTTTGCGAAAATACTGGTATTCGTTGTGGGCCGGTTTCAGTATCAGATTGTCAATATAACTTTACGATCTGACATTTTAGTCAAGGTAAAAATGCATTTGACGCGATTATCCGCGAGTGGGTACATCTCAACGTATGCGTGGCTTGCAGAAAAATAAAAGTACATGATCTCCTGGTGATATATACGACTACGCATGAGCTATAAGCATGTTGTAGCGTTACCAAATCTGCATATATGCTTCACCACGGCTATAACTCGTAATATCGGATACCTGATATGTGTTAATGGAAACAGCGAATATTTTGGTTTCTCATCTACTTTGTACTTTTACGACTCGATCCTTATGAAGTGAAAATGCGCGTTAGAAGTTTGTGTATCAGGCCTAAAGGAGTGATAGGTACCAAAACACGTTATAGGTGTCAAATGCAGCAAGATAACTGTGCCAGATAATATTATATATAATATCAGGATGTCGGGTTTTACATAACATGAATTTTACTAGGTTATTGAGAAACGCAGCGGCAGAACCTCAGTCTAACCAACGGAAAGAAGTGGTGTTTTTTTCATTCATCTCCGATGAGACTTTTGGGCAATGAGTGAGAATCTTATCCGTGACTTTGCGCACAGAAGCTCAAAACCATGCTGCCGCCAATGCTGTACCTCGTAGTGCACATGCCACGATGGAAATATAGTAAGTTTACAGCCATGCTATGCAAATATTTCTCAAAGAGCCAGTAATCGTGTACATTCAAAAGGTTCGCTTTCAAAAAAGATCAGATTTTTTATGGCTATTATCTACGTGGGTGAAGCCCACTGCATGTTAGTCGCGTCTCTCAGTACTCTAAACAGTTTCTCCGTCCATCCAACTGCGATGAGCAAATTTCCACACTATGGGCAGTAACCCTTCAGTGACCCCCTTCTTTTAAAAGCTGTAACTTTAGAACATAGCAATGTAGAAATTTCTGTCGAAAGAATGCAGACAAGCAGCTCTGCTATGCACAAAGATGCCACCGGAGGAACTTTCTTGCCAACCAGCACCTGTTTCGAGAGAGGGTGTAGGGGCGGGGTGCCCGCAGTGACGTCACACTGTTTACAAAAAGGGAGAGGTCTATTCCTTTGGACTTCCCTGAACTGAATGGACATGCAGTCTGTCAGTTTACAGTGATCTGCACGGTGGCTTTCCTGTAAGGTTTGTTTTTCAACCAAAAACTCTCGTTCACAGACTGCTTTTCTTTCTCATTTTGAGCCCGCGAGTACAACAAAATGTCACCTCTCCAAATTCTAGCGAAGGCACGCGAGCACAACAATATCTCAAAAAGGTGAATGGCAAAAACAAAATGAGCGAGAAAAGCCGTCTGTGAACGAGAGTTTTTGATTAGAAAACTAACCTTACAGAAAAGCTGCCTTGCAGATTATTGCAAACTGTCCGTTGTTTTCTCCTGCAGAGAATTTCAGGAAGACCACGGCTTAAAACGCGAGCACCGAGACGCTCTGAACCAGCTCTCGGAGGCTCTCATCAAGCTTCCATGATGCTACCATCAACATATCGTATTACGCTACCTTTAGTGTGTAAATAGTGTATATAAACGTTGCTCTTATCAGCACCGGCTACTATGCTTGACTTCTACCTGACACTTGGCTAGCTCCTTCGAATAAATCACGAGCAAGCAAAAGAGTACAGAGTTGTTAAGATGAAAATGTGCAACATCACATCGCTTCCATTACGTGACATATTCGTTCTCCTCTGCATTCCCCCGCTCGTGTCCGCAGATAACGTTCCAGTTTTTATAGCGAAGACACACCGTTGATTGCGGTCACGTCATTAGATATCAATTAAACAGCGGTTGCATTATTAATTTGCAAATTACTTCACCATAAAGTATGGTGAAGTAACTTATTACTTGGCCACCTGAGGAGCTTTCTAACTTTACTTACTGTTTATCAAGACCTGAATATAATGTTAAGATTTATTTTGTTGATTCTGAGCATTACCTTCACAACAGAAGTACATCACCACTGCCCGCAACAATTATTATTCATCTTTCCCAGTGCCTGTAGGTCCGTTGAAGTTACGTGATGAAAATATGTTTGCTGGACTACGTCATATATGACATGCCGCTTCATTGTCTGTCTCCGCATTATTGACGAATCCAGCCGTCTCTTGTAAACTTTCTGCTGGCAAGTTTTTAAAATTTTATTTTGTTATTTTTAAAACTGGTGGCCTCAGACAAGATTAATACGCCTCTGCTCACCACTGGATGGCGCTGTTACGCGCGGCGCCTGGGCTGACGGGGGAGAGAGGTGTTCTTTGTTCATCAAACAAGTCACCAAAGGGCTGCCAGCCTGCTGTCCGCCGTGTTTTGTCCATCTTAGCCGGGAAGTGAGGTGGCATTCCGACACCATAAGACGTTCGACGAGACGACCACAATGGTTTCTTGGCGTCACAGGTCCAATGTGATGACCACGCCCCAATCAAAGACGTTGACTTGAGCGAGTGTGAGCGGCACCGTCAGAAATGGTGTGTGTGTCCCGTGATTCAACAGCACATTCTGGACCCATTGCCTGATTTAGTCAAAACGCACACTTTATAATGAGCCACCCAGCTCATTCGCAAGAGATCTCTCACCCTGTCTGTACAGAACGTAATAAATCCTCTGTTAAGTTTGCCATCCTACTCCTGAGTGCACATGCGTTTTCTTTTCTGTCTCTCTACACCCCCTTTCTTGCCCCTATTTCTCCACCCCCAGTGCTGGGCAGCAAACCGGATGCCAAGATCTGGTTGATCCCCCAGCCTTCCTTTCTCTCTCTTGACATCTTACTGCCTTGGCATCTTCATCCCGGATATCTGATGCCTGAAAAGGCCGGTACCAACGGAGGTTAAAGAATAAAACAGATGGTGAATATTTTCTGCAGCATGTTGAGACGCTGCATATGAGTGGTCATCCTCGAAAATCATCAACTTTAACACCACGGACAGGTGATGATATACCCTGAGTAGGTTCGAGCATGTATTATGCCTCGACGCTTTTAATCTCCATTAAACTTCTCCCTTTCGATTTCATCCTTCGGGGCTTTGTGTAGTCCTTCACCTAACGCACTGCATTCGTGCTGCACTGCTACTACTTCATTTCTTCTGTATATACGTCCTGTTTCGGGCACGATCACAGGCTGCCATCTTGGACTGATAATGACGCCGTTTTGCATCCATATAAATATTCGAATAGTGCTACGGTGAACTCGCATGCATCAACACGCTGGGCCAGCACATTCAACGTCGTATGACCATAATCATTGCTAATTACGACATATAAAACCAGAAAAAATTGCTTTTAAGCCTAAGATGGCAGCGTCTATGCTTTACTATAACTGTTACATTTATTTTTTGTCAATTTGTCCAGTATATCATTTCATGCAGCGGCCGCAGAACTTGTGCAGCTGTTCATAATAGCACTCTCGGTCTCTGAAGCAGGATGAAGATAACTAAGAAGCCTGGTTTATACTGGCTACATAAAATGTGAAACGAAGCTCTAAATTAAGATGAAAAAAATTGCCCGCAGCTTCCCTCGGGGGAACACTGAGGATGATGCGGAAGCGGTTCCGCCAACAGTTTGGCCGGCGCTGGTCGAAGGGACGTCGATCATTCTGTTTGTGGATTCGTTGGCATTCATTTCACGGCGACTTCGGACGTCGACGCGCCGTACAAACCAACGGACGAGCGGCAACTGAACGAGCGAGCGCCGACCTTGAGTATATATACAGCGCGACGGCGCATGCGCTGTCAGCTGTCGAGTGTTCTCGAAGGAGAAGCGCGCGCGCGGCACAGATGGCGACGACGCGACGGCGCATGCGCTGTCAGCTGTCGAATGTTCTCGAAGGAGAAGTGCGCGCGGCACAGATGGTGGGCGACGGCGCGACGGCGCATGCGCGCGCGTCAGCTGTCGAATGTTCGAGAAGCGGTGCGGATGGCGCACTACAAGGCGCGAGTATAAGATGCTTCCGCATCTAAAAGAAAAAGACAAATCTGTGAAAAGTCCGTATTGGCGCATAAATGGCGCGCCGATTGCGCCGATGAAAATCATCGGCGGCGGCAGCGGCGCGCCGATCAGTTCGCTTCGGCGGCGGCGGCGCGGTGAAAACTCTCGGCGGCGGCGCGCCGACCAGTCGGCGCACACCTCTAGCTGGTACTGCCCGATGCCGTGATAATAGTCTCGGTCGCAAGCGCCACCGCGCGGCGCTTGCTCAAAACTGAAGGCAGGCCAACTCCGCTGGGAGCGCGAGCCATTCTCCAGGCATTGTTTAGAGGAGGCGTTGGTTCAACCGAGGAGGTTCTATACTATGTCTTCTGGAGTGGAGATGCGCCCCGATAAGTGAGGCTAGGTCGGTCGCCGCCATATTGAAAAAGGAAAGACTCGGAAGCAGACAACAAAGTGCGCTTCGTAGCTTCACCCTCGCAGTGGCCTTTGGAGAAGGCTGTCACATGCTTTTGTAAAGCAGTTAAAAACTTTACAAGGCCATGGTGACTTCGTGCGTCGCTTATGGCTGCACAAATCGCATCAAGAAGACGCCTAGCTGAGATCACTTTTTGCGTGTAAGTGTTCTCGCTTCGTTCGTGGACGATCGCCTGTTTTTTTTTTGCGTATGCTGTTAAATTAGAAACAATATCAAAGGGGCGCATGCGTGTAATACATGCGTATAGCTGAATGGAAGGTAACTTAAAGCTTTGAATGCTCGCTGACACGAAATTGTCCCGGAGTTTTAAGTTTATAGACGAAGGACTTGTAGTCTGTGCCTGCACGTATCAAACATTGGAACAAGTAGGATGTCTGAAGGCCCTTTGAATTTCAAGTTTTATTGTGTGGTTTTACAAGGCAAGACTGACAGCGCGCATCCATTTTTTTTGGCGAGTGAATATCGAATTTGGCACCTGTTTATCGAGGTATTTACAAACGTAGAAAACAATTCCACGCCGTTAATAATAATGTTACAGGTTTCCGAAAAACCGTTCGCTGCATTCTGCCTGGGAACGTGCTGTTCGAAAAAATAGTTGGTGGGCTACAGACAGCGACCACCTCTGTTCTATTCACTTCGAAGAATGCTGCTTTGACAGAACGGGGCAGACAACCAAACTGCGGCCTTGCAGTGCACCTTCGATTTTCCTGCTTTCCGAGTGCATCGGCAAAAACCTGTTAGTTTTTACCCCCTTAACATGCGTAGCTTTAATAGAGTGTAGTAACGAAAATAAACAATTACGTCTAAAACAAGATGAGACACCTTTGAAATCCCTTCTATCTTGCCAACGAAACCGAAACCTAAACACCGATAGACGAAGTTGCCAAACTTGATGAGTGAGTGGCGTTATATCAAACATCGAGCTTCCTCGTTTCTAGGCTCTGAAGGCTGCGCTTGCCGTGAAAACACACGTCGCCAAAGTAAGTTGATAAATATTATGCATAAGTAACACCACTGCAATTAATCTTAAAAACGTTTCATTTGGGGTACGTCTCTTGGAGTTTATCGGTTGCACGCGACATCAGTGGTTTGCTTTTGGTTCCGCCTGTAAAATGGTCAGAATTCGATAACTCTAGAAAAATTACTGGTAACTCCCAGTTTACTTCATTACCTATCTTTTCTAAATTTAGCTTTAATTATTTCAACTTTCTTATATATAATCTCTGGTAATCTGCCGACACGCACACAAGCCCATATACGAAACAGGCGAACAAATGTCATGTTCCCCTTGATGTTGAGTATCTGCACGCACATTTATTAAAACACCCAATATATACTACAACCCTTTTGTACCGCAATAGTGCGCCGACAAGCTCGATATGCGAAGCATCCCTCGACAACAGATCGATCTGAAAGCGTGCACCTGACAATAGGTGCGTGAAATAATTTGTTTAATAAACAAGAAGATGCATTCATTCGTTGGTGTATACTAAAAGTGGTTTCCATTTCATTTTTTATCGTGGAACTGCAAACCGACTCGCACAACGGGCGTATTCTATTGCGCTCTATGGCGGTTCTGCCCTGTTTTTCCTCTAGCAATATGGCCGCTGACGGCTTCACTTGCTCGTGTTGGCGGTGGCCGGGACTGCCACTCTAGCGGTTCTATAGAACCTCCTTGCGATCAACTTCCTCCGCTGGCGGAGATACGGAGCTCAGAAACTGAGTTTATTTTAGTAACGTTGCTCGTCGTCACCACCAGGCGGCTTCTGGTGCCAAGAATAACGGCGCGGCTGACACCCACGCAACGAGGCTATGGTGGCTAGAACCGCTTCCCGCTAGTGTGCGCGTACCCTTTTAGCCACCATAACGAGGCTAAAAGGGTACGCGCACACTAGCGGGAAGCGGGCCGCCGCGGCATGACGCGCGTCTTCGCCGCCGAGCGGTGAAAAGCGGCACGCTGGCCACATCTGTGGGTGTCACGTGACAACAGTCTCGAGCGGTCTCGGAGCGGCTCGCGAGATTTCGCGCGCTTTTTCGTCGTCTGTTCTGAGCTCTCCGACTTGACGGTGCAATCGTGCGAACAATGGCCGGCGACGACGATCTCCTCGCTACGCTCAACGTTACTATGATGGCGTGTCTGCTGTTGCTTCAGCGTCGCCGCTCTCGAAATGCGCCGCGAAGATATTGGGTCCATCCACTTTGGAGATACAGAGATACTGAAGGACAGGCCCACACACTGCTTCCCCATCTGCGAGCAAGGGATGAAGTCTATTTCCGATAGTAAGTAATTTATATCATTCAGTGTTTAGTGCTCTGTTAAAAATCAGTTGACGGCAAATTTTCAGGTGCCAAGAATCAAAGCGAGGTTTTATGCCTCCAACTTCGTCAATATAGGCATAATAAATTTGTACATGAATGCAAATCTTTTCAAGTATTGTACAGGTCGCGCATGACATCTCATGACATTCATGGTCGTGTGCACGAGGGGAAGGGGGTGCGCGGAAAGTCTGCCTCTTTAATTAACTGCGTTATGGCCACTCAGGTTTCTGATGATAATGGTCGACAGCCAAAAGTCCGTGAATGAGACGGCGGTCCCTTGGCTGTTTACTTCCCGTCTTTACTTCAGGAAGGCCATGGGTCGAATAGTCTAACGAGGTCCCCTTACTAACTGTACGCCTATGCGCACATTCACTTTTCAATGGCCACTGTTGATTACCCGAGTATTGCGTATGGTCAAACATACATAAAAAATAATACTTGAAAACTCGGAATACTGATTCAGAAGCACTACTTCATGTCTTACTAATGCGATGAATTAGGAACAAATTAATTCATTTAAATACGTACAATACAATAAGTTAAAGAGACAATGATTTATTAAGAATTTAACTTGTTCTTGTGTGAGAGCTGTTATGTCCACACTGGCGATTTTTGTGTGCACAATGACAATATTCGAATTGAACAGGGCATTCATCCTAACACTGCCAGATACAGCCCATTTGATGTTCAAAAAAATACGTTCGTTGAGCATGAGGAACGTAGTCTAGAAATCGCTGTGAAAATTGACAAAACAATAGGAAACTGCCACTATTTCCCAATTTAATGTTGCGCCTCCCATCACTGAAAATAAGTGCATACACTGGTTAAATACGCACAGTGTTAACAGATGCTGCTGAAGTGAAGTTGTATTAGGGGACATTCAATGACTGAACCTACACTGGGGTCCTAGAGTGCTGAGGCTTAAGAACTTCTGTAGCTTATTTAGGAACAGGTCTCTAGTTCTTGTCCAAGACCCACTGTAACTTTGCACATGCCCTTTCAGGCACTGGTCATCAGGAACAGTGGCTATTCTTTTCTACATATATACTGTATGCAATGTTTGCAATTAGAGTTCCTCCACAATGTCAGAGTTTCCTGGTACTGTTTGTGAAGAACATGTAGATTTCGATGCACAAGTAGGCAACATCTCCTAGCAGACTATCCACAAAGAGGGCAGCTTGAGCCTTCCTCATAATAGTTCTCTCGACACCTGAAAAGCTGTTAATACTGACCGTGATGTCCGAAGAGTTGCAGCTATAATACTCAAGAGCTTCTAGGTATGCTAATAAATGTTCGATAATAGGTGTTGGCAGAATGGTTGCGTAAGGCAGCTTCTCATCAACTTTTAGCGTACTCTTAAACAAGACAGAGAACAGAATATGCTTGCTTAACAGTGTGCTAAAATAAAATATATTGTAAAATGGATTACTAACATCTCCAAGCCTATGCTCTGTCAGGTTACATTCTCGTTGTATGAGCTCGCATGAGAGGGTGTCCTTAGAAACATGGCCTTGTTCTGGCAAAGTAGTGTTCGTAAGAAGACAATTTTTATATAAAGAATCCGTGAATAAGGGTTGTGTGCTCGAGTCGATGTTTTGACAAGCAAACTTGTCTTTTTCAAGACTAGAATAGAATAGTTTCGGTCTAGCTTTGAGCAAGACAAGTCCGCTTGTCAAAATGTCGGCTCCAGCAAAGTACGTCTGTTTAGTGATTTTTTCTATTTTTCCCTTCCCGCCATTTTCATGCATTTAGGCAAAAATGGCCATATTTGGTATTTATATACACCATAAAAACTACAGAAAAGCCCTCAGTAGCCTCTAATTTATGATCTTAAATGAAAGCAGCACGATAGGAGTGCAAGGAACAAAAAAAAAGCAACACCCTAAAATCCGGTTTATAGTAATCAGCCTCATTTTTCAGTTTCCTCCGAATGCCACCAAGGACTTTTGACACATTGCTCAGTCTCGTTGGACCACTGATCGAGAGAAGTGTGACGCCGTTTCGGCTGCCAATTTCTGCACATGAAAGGCTGGCGATGACCCTGAGGTAAGGCAATCAAAAGAAAACTAATAATCAAGTAACACGTTTGCAGCTCTGTACTGCATGCTAAAGCATAGCTACACCAAAACCTATGTTTACTAATATAGTAATATTCACGCTTTATGCTCAAAAACATACACTCCAAGTTAGCCCCATAGAATAGTTATTAGGTTATGGTCTTAAAATAAAAAAAAAACAGTTCCATGTTTATGTAACCTTAGCGCATAGCATAGGTGGAAAACGACCCCACTTGCCGAACGCAGATGAAGATATTCTGTCATCATCTCTGTCATTTATATCATGCCTATTCAACTATACACATTCTTTATTGTTTCTTTCATCTTTATTTATCTCATTATGTATTGCCCTCTTCCTTTTCCTAAGCGTTGAGCCGTGCTCCCTATCAGGCTGTGGAAATTAGGCACTTTCTTCTTCTAATCATGAACACCTTCCTTTCCCTCTTGTTCACTCTAACATCAGTCTGCTACACCCACAGTCACTTTTTGAATCCCACATTTAAACTAGGTTATGTGAGGCTATGCCATACTCTATTTTCGTCCCATTTTGCTTTACTTCCTCCTCGCTTTTACAGCACTTCTCCTCAGGTCAAGTAAGTTTTCAGAAATACTAAATGACAAAGTTTTTCACATGTCGTTTGACACCTAATGAGAACATACACTGAAAGCTTTGTTGAGATCACTAGAAAGAGAAAAATCACTAGTTTCTTTTGCTTGCGGAAGTGCCTGCATGACCTGCCTCTCTAGTTCAGCATCGCGATCGGTGTTTTGAAGCAAGAGCCATTCATTGTCTTCAGCAGCATCTAGCATTCAGCTCAGTGGAACAAAAGTAGATGTGTTGCCTTAAAAACATTTCTGTATTTTCAGATTTTTTGCTAATGGAGACACCTTCCAAAGTTTGTCATTCAACTTTCTGACAGGACGATCCACGGCAGGTGAAATAGTAAGGGAAACAACCGCCGTGCTGTGGCATGTTCTCCAACCACTGTACATGAAGTTTCCTCAGACAACTGGGGAGTGAAAAAGGTTAATGAGAGGACCATTCATACTAGATTTTTTATTTTAGTGGTTGATGTGTATCAGTGGCATATGAGGATTGCTGTAGTTTCATCATTTTTTTTTGAAAAATACATTCACAAGCAACTTATCTCATTCAACTTTTCATTAACTACATTAAGTTGTCTAAATTGAGTGCTTTTTTTTTTCAAATGAAGAAGTCAGTGTTCCTCATGGCCATGTAACGTGCTGCAGTTACAAAAATAATCAGAAATAAGTTATTCCTCTCAGTCCACTGGAAATATGCAAGCAGTTGGCCACAGCTAGGAGAATGATAAAGTGGTTGCTTGGTAACATTAAAACATCAGCAAATGAGTGGCTGGCAGTGCACTCCTTTGTGAAATGACAACAGGAAGTATACACTCAGGTTGGAGTAATGGTAAAATAATTTGAGCTCGGCTTGCAAAGCATTTCATTTTCAAGAGTAGTACGTTGTTACTTGTCTAATTCATTTAAAAAATTGCTATAGAAATTGCTTGGTGCTCATTCAGGTAAATGACTGATGCAGTAACTGCTTTTTGAA
Source organism: Rhipicephalus annulatus (assembly GCA_013436015.1). NCBI lineage: Eukaryota > Metazoa > Arthropoda > Arachnida > Ixodida > Ixodidae > Rhipicephalus > Rhipicephalus annulatus. The sequence continues at coordinate 58,128 of WOVY01010505.1, forward strand.
TATTTAAGCATATTCAAAACTTAATTTCATTGGTTCTGTGCTGGTACGTAATATGTTTCAAGCAATTGGCCTATTTTAGTCCGACAGTGTGTGTTGTAATGCTGTGAATGCTTCAATTATCTGCAAGCCACAACTCAGCTCCAACTAGGCATCTGCATAACTTTATGTTTAATTGTCATATTTCATGTTGCATTCCAGTGTTTATCATTGAACAAGCATTTTGTGCCACTGAGTTTATTTATATTGATTTTATTTTTTGTGGCTCTTTCTTGATGGATCTAGATTGCTGCAGATATGGAGGAATTTCGGAATTTTCCTAATTGTTTGGGAAGCATAGATGGAAAACATGTCATCATTGAATGCCCAAGGAATACCGGTTCAAGGAACTTAAACTACAAGAAAACCTTCAGTGTTGTTTTCCTTGCAGTGTGTGATGCACATTACAGGTGAAATTCTTTTTCTTACTGGCCTTCTCAAGCAGTAATGACAACGAATAGGCAACTTCGTTGAATTTCCTCTCATGGTAATTCTTAACTTAATCATGGGGCTTAAGATATCATAACAAGCAGATAACTCATTCAACATTATCTTCAATGGTGTTACAGTCATTTACGTTCATGCTAAACTGTGGGGTTCCACACTTGCATTATTACTTACACTCATAGATATTCATAACGATTTCCATTTGTTCAGATGGACTTTATTAATAGTAATAATGTTATCCCTTCCCTCTCTCTGGTACTCATTACCACTGCCACTGGCATGCCTTAAAACCTGTCGCCAGAAAGAAGTGTTGCATCTACGACAACACCATCACTCGCTCTTTTTTACACCTACCGGATGAGTGAGGAGGAAGTGAAGTCTGGGTGGTGTGCTGTATAACTATGTCTACTAGATTTTCTTTTTGGTTCTCTCACTGTGTGTTTTTCACTTTTTAGCGTGAATATGGCAACAATAATGATGAGGAAGTGAAGCCTTTGGCGGGGAGGCTATGCCTCATTATAAGACGTGATTAAAAGAGAGCAAAGTAGGTACAGACCAGTGTCGGATATTACACGTCTAAGTGGAAGGCTTCAAAGTTTCGGTTGCATGGTGTTTAATCTTTCACAAGCCTTGACATCACACTGACACATACATGTAGCGTTTCACTTACATCAAAGCACTGCGACCACAGCCCTGGTCAAACACATGACTTGTACGTAAACAGCCACATGTAACAAAAAGGTGGATCATCCTGCACAATATTTACGGTATTCATTTGCGGGGTGACCACTAAGCTCAATAAACTTTTCTTGTACACTGTATGCTCATTTTTGGAGGATAATTACATTCTGTAAGTTTTTACAGATGGCCAGTACATGTACTACTGGACTCGCTATGGAAAACCAGTCCTTTGCACAAAGGGAACAATATGTGTTCTCATACAACATTACCTATCACTGTATTCCAGATTTACATACGTTGACATGGGCCACTTTGGAGGCGAAGGAGACAGTGGAATTTTTTTAAGGTCCCGTTTGCTGGATTGCTTCAACAGAAGACTGTCTGGAGTTCCTCCGCCAGCAAATGTCGGAAGCGTAGGACCTATACCCTATGTATTAGTAGGGGATGAAGCCTTTCCCCTGAAGACTTTCATGATGCGACCCTCCCCCCAGTGAGGCAAGTTTCGTTGTGCATGTGCAGCACAATTTCTTTCTTGATGCTGGACAATTATACAAATACAAAGAAAATTCTTATAAAAAATTCTACAAAAAAATTAATATAGAAATAGAGTTAACAGTTCATGGACACTACACAAGTGAAATAGGAGTAGTTAGACAATATCTGCACTACTGAGGCATATAGTTACTGTAAACTATGCGGAGAGATAGGAGTGTCAAAGGTAGCGTATACTTCGGAAGTGTGCAACTATGCATACCAAAGCAGACTGCAGGAGCTGAGTGTATTTGTCATGTCATTAAGTGGCTCTGCAGAAAGGCCTCCTACATTTGTGGGGGTTCTTAATTGGGCTGTATTAAGCATATGTTGGTGATAGTGTAGTTGACATTGTTGGTGTTTTATTAAATTTTAGAAAACTGACTTGTGTTTAGCCATTTCAATGATATACGCAACATTTTGACCTTATAGCTAGTACTTGTAACATACAAAAAGAACCAATTCTTGAGAAAAGGGGCGGTGCAATCAAATTTTGAAGGTAAAGCAAGCATGTTGTGGCAAAGCATCGTCCCAATGCTTTGCCAGTTGGTATGTGGCAGAGGTTCTCGAAAGTTCTCGTTTGTTTTGTAGGTGCTTGTATGACGTGTGTGCGAGAAAGCCAGCGAGAGCAGACGATAATCAGCATGACATGCTTCACAGCCTTGTGTAGCCATGTGACCAAGCTACACAGCCATGTCACATGCTAATTCTGCGCCTAGAAACCGAAAAAAAAGGTCCACATAAAAAATGATATTAATCTATTTAGCGAGAATAAATTAACCTTGATGAGTATATCATGCTTGCTGGAGAGCAAATAAAGCGCAAGCCACAAAAATGGTGGCAGCAATGCAGCTTCTGCGTACTGCTTAATGCTTGCAATATCGCAGCTAGAATATTACATTACAGGATGACAATATGTATAAAACTCATGCCTAAGTTCTTACATTCAGCGCTTGTGCTACGTACACATACACGAAAAGTTGTTTGCACAAACGTAAAGCTTCTGCTTTGCACTCCAATACCTGCTGTAATGAGTAATGATACCTCATTATTTTTCGTTTGATGTTCTTACGTGCATTTTTTTGCTTACTTAATTTTCTTTAGAACTTCAGAAGCACCGGAGCAACCCTGCACAGCGTGCAGAGTACCTTCAGAGAGCCACTTTCAATTACAGGCTGAGCCGCGCACGTCGCCTTATTGAAAATGCATTGGGCATTATGTCAAGTCGGTGGCGGATTCTCCGCAGAGCATTTAGGGCCTCAGAGACCACCACCGAAAACATCATCCGGGCATGCATCGTGCTGCACAATTTCATGCTCCTGGAGTCGCCACATGCAAGGCTGACATATAATCCACCAGGCTAAGTGGACCATGAGGACTGGCAGGGCAGCTGCATGGAAGGAGCTTGGAGGGACGGCGACGATGACCTCTCTATATTTAGGGAGCCCACTGCGTCTGGCTGTCACTCCGCTAGGTAAAATTTTGAACACCCTACCCTTTATGTTTCATACGTTTGGCATTATTATGTGCAATTCATTTTCTCAAAATAAGGTTTTTGCTGAAAGGCATCTCGCTGTCGCAGTCACACTCTTTCTTACATCTTAATTTTATAAAAGTACTGCCTTCATTTTTGTAGAACTCGTGTTCTAAATTGCAAATGACAGTTCAGAGCAAATGTCAATAATTCTGTTCACTTTTATATTGTGTGCATCTACTTTGCAGAGTGGTGATAGATGTCCGGGAGAAGCTCGCCAAATTCTTTATGAATGAAGGCCAAGTTTCGTGGCAAGAGCGCATCGTCACTTGTGCAGGTCAGCGGGTAAACTGAAGCCTGAGTAAAGGCAGATACCCTTTGTATCACTTGTTCAAATTGTATCGTCAGTTTATATTGTATTGTTCCTCCTTAAAAAGAACGGGACAGTATTATAGCCTCAGTATGGAACTGGCATCCATCTTAATTTGCTTTATTCCCAACTTCATCTTTCTTTTCTTTCCTGCTCCGGCTCTCGTGCTTTCTCTTCTCCTGTCCCAGGGCTCGTACCACTTCACCTAGGGCTCATACCGTTTCACCTTTTCCGGTTTCTTGTAATTACTGTACAGGGGTAATATTTGCAGACTTTTCCAATTGAAGCATATTCAACCGATCCACGTTCACCAGTGTACCAGACAGTCTTCAAAATTCCGTTCTGGGTGGCTGTCTTGGTCACAGAGTAAGGCCCGTAAAATTTGGCACTGCCATCTCTTATTCCTTTTCTCACTAACACGAGGTCGGTGACTTGAATGTCTGGCATGTCTGCTCGATGCCTCTTGTCGAAATTTTTTTTTTCATTCATTTTCGGTATCTCTCCTTCTGTGATTTTTCTTGCCTCTCCTCAATGATCTTGATGTTTTTTAAGAGTCCCAACTCACGGTCCGCCTGCAAAATAGGGGTTTATACTGAAAAAACATACTATAGATTGCACCCAAAGCCACTTATATAGGATCGATTATGATGTATCACGGTGGCTTCCAAAGAACATTTCCATCCACCGGGAAAACTATCGTACATCTTGATGTACTGTTTCACGTCCCGTATGGCACGTTCTGCCTGCCCATTTGCTGTGGGATGGTGTGGAGCACAGAACTTGATCGATATATTGTGATCTCGAGCCCATCTTGCTAGCTTTTCGCTCTTGAACGCAGGGCCCTTATCGCATACTATTGACCGCGTAGTCTTGAACATGCCTTTTTCGAGGAGGCCTATGACGCTATTTGCATCTTCTTTTCCTGCTTGTGCTACGACCATCCTCGTGTATTCATCTATGGCCAGAAGAAAAGCTTGCGTTTATTGACTCCGCCCGTTTCTTATTTAGTTTGGCAAAATCCAGGTGAACTACTCTGAAAGGTACGTTCGAGTGGCAAAGTAGTATCATAGCATTCGTGGGCTGTTTATACTTGACTTTGTGTACTTGACACACATGGCAGGAATGAACGTACTGACTGACATCTTTCTTCATGTGAGGCCACCAGTTTGTTGTAGGTGCACCGAAATCCGTTGTGTCCTCCAGATTCTGGGCTATCGTGGTACAAACAAAGGACTCTGGAAACAAGTGTTGATGGGACTTCATAACAACTTTCAATAAAAACCAGTTGTCCGGAGCCTTCCAACAGCTTCACTTCATTGATTTGTTCGGATTTTTCTGTGTTGCTTCGTACCATCAACCTTGATAGAGCATCTGCATCGGTTAAAAGTGGCCCTGATCGGTGCAAGATTGTAAAGTCGAATCGCTGCAAGTAATTCACCTATCTAGCAATACGTCCTTTAGTTTGGCTCATATTCAAGAGATTAGTGAGGGCCTGGTGATCGGTGAACAAAGTGAACTTAGTACCTTCCAGGTACAAACGGAAGTACTCAGTGGCCTTCAGAACGGCCAGGACTTCCTTTTTTGTAGTAGTGTAGTTAGTTTCAGATGGCTTAAACGTGTAACTGTAGTAACCTACTACAAGTCGCTTTTCTCGGCTGGATGCTTCAACATATTTTTGATACAACACTGCTCCTGTCCCAGAATGTGAGGCGTCAGTGTTCAATTCAAAGGGTAAAGTGAAGTCTGGTAGGCATAGGACAGCGTCGGAAGAGATTCTGAGCACCAAGTCACGGTAGACTCTCTCACATTCGTCACTCCATTCAAAGGGAACGTCTTTATGTGTTAAACATGCGAGACATCTAGTTTTGACAGCAAAGTCTTTAATGAAAGTTCGGAAATGTCATGCCCATCCCAAAAACACACGCAGTGAATAGACGTCATATGGTTTCTTCAACTGGGAGATCTTCTCAACGAACCCTTGTTTCGTGCTTTTGGTCGAAGGCATCAGGCTCTACGAATTTAGGCACCGGTTTCTCAGCATTCAGAGAGCTTATAAAGGATGTTATTATTCCGTTCTGTTGCATAATCTGTTCATGTTGCAGCTGAAGAGCCTTCAAAATGAGGCTCACCTCTTTCGTCAAAGACCGTGATCCTGAGTCTCTTCGACGCGCTGGTTCAAGAACTAGGTTGTAGAAGGTTGCCACATGCAAGGTCTCTTTTACAGCACCTTTTCTTTGTAGTTCAGTAGCGTCCACAGCTGCCTTTCCCACAACCAGGTTTACGAGTTCTTCCGAGCAGAGCTCACGAGGTAGGTCCACCGCTGCTTCATCTTGAACTTGGTACTTCGAAAAGATGATCTCTTCCGTGGAGGTCTCGTCGACGAAGAACGTCACCCACATGTTGGCTTCGAAGGCCCGCTGCGCCAAAATAATGTAGTGTTTCAACTTAAAAGAACGGAGCAGCATTATAGCCTCAGTAGGGACTGGCGTCCATCATTCCCAACTTCATCCTACTGTTCTTTCCTGCCCCAACTTTTGTGCTTCTTCTTCTCCTGTCCCAAGGCTCATACCGCTTTATATATATGTACCTGTTTTTCTTAGCTAGGGTCCTTTTTTTGTTCTTTTTTGTTATGTTGTATGTCGCCGTATATATGCTTGTTTTTCCAATAAAATTTATTTCTGAGTCAGCACCCGTACTGTGTTTATTCTCGGTGTTCTGTGTGCGCTGTATCAACCAAGATTAACGCGTACCTACTCACTCAAGTTTTCATTCTTATGAAGATGCAGTTGTTTTATTCAAACAACAGTTCTATTTTAATAATCTGCATGCTCTGAGAGTCTACAGTGTAGGTTCACTTTGAACACAAATACATGATACTGTGTTTATCATACTATCCTAATAAAGTATCTGTGCTAATGTATATCGTAACATAGTATCTTCCAGAGCTAATTGTTATTTATATACGTGACAGACGTATCCCAAATAAGCATTTGAGAAATGCCGTTGATACTGCCTATCCATGCTCTGACAGCTCATTTTAGTGTTAATCGGAGACTGTTAACCAGGAAATGTCCGGGCTTGCCTTTCTAGCCACTCACTGCCAGAAAGGCAAGCATGGAACACATTTTCTGCCTGCTGGTATCATGTAGCACAAGAGATATCTTTTTACCAGCTAGCAAGTGACCAATAAGCTCCCACGCACTACCTTAAAGAATGAAGTTTGCCATAACTAGACCTTTCCTACCAATTATTGCGACAAGGAAAACTTTAAGGGATCATTTTTTATTGTGTAACATGTATAGAAGCATTTCAGTGATGCAGTAGTGAAGTAGATGTATCAATGGTTCACTCATGTCTGCTGGTACTTTGTTCTTAAACATGTCTTTCTCCATATCAGTAGCGCTGCCACATTGCTTTGACATGAAGATCAGAATGTGCTATATATAGGTTCATGAGTGCTCCACCAATAGATATAAATGGTTTACTTGTGATTACTATGGCTGACCTTCTCTGCTATAGGAAAGTTTTGCACAAGGACTAATTCACAACTCAATTTTGCAAAACATGAATATGTTGAATTTATTCATATGTGAGAGAATCCATACGAATATTGCAATGAAGCATCAATGTGACTGCACAAATACAAAATATTGCACTGAAACACAATTGAATCACAGAAATGCAAATGCTGCACTGAAACATAAATGTGACTGAATAAATACAAAACATTGCACTGAAACACAAATGTAATAAGGTACAATGTGAGCTTTTTGTACTTAACATTGACACAAATGGCATACGAAAGGAACAATACAGTATTTGTATTTTACCTCTGACTTTTTTTTGTTTACGTGTTTTAAGTGCGACTATTTGACCATATAAATTCCAAAAGTGCCCTGAAAAAAAAAAGACAAAGAAATGCGAGCATTAAACTGAAATGCAAATGAGCATACACAAAGACAACAAATTGGACAGATTTCGAAATCGTATCGATGTTGATGTTCCATTCGAAGCAGTTCCGAAGCTTGTACTTTCCATAATTCCCGTGGGGGGTACAAGCGCTCCTGAAGAAGCGCGCGTAGACACTAGTGCCAGATCTCCCTCTAAATATTACTACGGAACTCTCTGGTAGAGTACAACTTAATAAATATGCAGAGGCCTCATCTACGTGACCAAAGCACAGCAGCTGACCATCTTTACCACTAAAGAAGCAGTCGTTCTCATGCACTTTTCATTTTCCGAAACCGGGTATCCTGGCCATCCAACCCATGACATCAGTCTAAATTTTACCCCCATTGGTGAAGGCTTGTGGCCTTTGAGGAGTAAATGCTACAGACATCTATAGATGTACCTGACTGTATTGTTCGGGCTGTGCCTAAGCTTAGTGATGAGTGTACTGCCTGTGCAACAAAAAAGGTCCCCATCGAGGAAATCATTGACAATAAACTCTAAACGGCTTATAAATAAAGTACACGACTTTATGGAACGATTTCAAACATAATACCAAACACGCAGAGGGACATCTATAAAAACAATATCGCAACCTTAAAATGCAAACTTACATTCGTAGCTCTTTTGAAAACAGACAAAAATGCCCGTGGTTTAAAACACATTTGAAAAGGAAGGCTCCTCACCAGGAAGAAGCTTCATCACAAATCTAATGGGACAAGGAGCTTCCATCAGCAAAATAAAAACAAGAACCCATCGAGGGAAGTATTCACTGACTATAAATTATGAATTGCTTATAAACAAAGTGGGTCACTTTTGACAACAATTTTAGAGAACATAGCAAACACTGTGGAAAATCGATAAAACATTAAGAAAACCTTGAAAATTGAATGTATACTCGTGATTCTTGTGAAAACAGACAAAATTTACCAATGGTTTCTCAAAAGACAACAGATCAAAGCACTTTCGCAAATCTAGTAGGACAAGCAGCTCCCGCTAATTATAAAATCATTATTGCCAATGTGTGAGACAAGCAAAAAACTGGATTCTTCTAGTTTACTCAGCACTGCATACAAATCCTAGACAATTATGGAGTGTTGTTGTAATCGATGCTCGCACACTAAGTTACGCTTATTAATGACGATATTGACATAATCAGATTTGAGCGATGCATGACAGCCACTGATAATTACTTCTTGACTGTTTTCACTGTCACTATCGGCTCTGAATTTGTTTTTATTCCTACATCTGAAAACCAAATAAGTGTACATATTTTATCAAAACTTATAGATAAGTTAAAGGGGTACTGACACCTTTTTTGGGAGGCAAGTTTACTCTGCCATACAAATCTCCTGTATACAGAGACTGCTCTGAGCAAGTGTCACACTCAGCAAATGCTGATAAAATATTTCATTTTCATGTGGGACTTTGTTTTTCTCATATCGAATCTACAAACATTGACACCAACTTGACGTCGAGCTACAGTACTAATCCTGGTGACTTTACGTAGCAGTGTGGCTAGTTGTGATGATGTCGAGCACCAAAACAAAACAAAAAAGCTAGCTTCCGCCTCACCTTCTCAATCACCTGCTCGCGTCTTCCAGTCACTATCATTCAGCGTACCTGTGAAGCCAGCTAATGGACTCTAGAACAGGGTATGCGCACGCGAACGCAAGATATACGCTTATCAGAGGCCAGAGAATCGTTTGATTTCGAATTGCTACGACAGCTGCGACAGGTGCAGCATACAGCAGACGATTGAAGAAGCGATCAGCATACAGCAGACAATTGAAGAAGCGATGTGTGGACAAGAATACATCGCAAAAACTTATGCACGCATAACCCACCTGGTGGCGCTGCTCGTACTATGCATGATGCCAGTGTACAGTAGAATCAAAACTAGCTTTTAAAGGCCTGCTGTAATTAATTTTCCGGGGCGCACTCATGCTTACCGGTACATTTCCTACGCTCTTGGGGTGTTGGCCTGTCATTTGACACATAAAACAATAGACAAAAAATTTTGTGTCAGTACCCCTTTAAAAAAATAGCATCATCAGCTTTTCACCAATCCCTTCATTGTTTATAACCCTAATCATTAACAAAAGAAGAGAGTTGAAGGGCTAGTTTTTTTTTAACGGATAGTATAGGGGAGATTTTTCGTAGTAGTTACAGTTAGGTGTGACAATAAAAGTGGACAAAAAGGCAAGTTGCTGTCTATAGCAACCGAGCCTGCAACCTTCGAATAAGGCACCTGATGTTGTACCATTTGAGCTAGGCAGTTGCCCGTCGGGCCATTCACTTTATCAGGTGTATCTCTGCATGTAAACCTGGGATTGCTTGTCAATGCTGCTCGACCGCGATGGCGACGGCGTGGTTTACAAGCACAGATACATCAATAAAGAACGAAAAAAAGACGGTATTTGATTTGGTCGACCTAATTGACATTAGGTTGACATAATTTCGATAGAATCGCTATATTGATGTGATGAATGATTTATAATTGTACTTGTCCAAATTTGAAGTAATGCTAGTCTCATTAATATGTACTATCATTTCAGTCGGAATCCTCCAGACATTCCATTTCAGCTTCATGTAGAAGCTTGTGGATCTCAAAAAGCACCTGTGAGCGCTTTCTCTTTGGTAATGCCTTGAGTTTGACAGCTACAAGGCTTCCAGCTATGTCGCACTCATCGGGCTGCAGTGCTTCTTTTTTCTTTGCGATCGCTTGAATTGAGGTGGAGCAGCTGCCAAGAATGTCTTTAATACTCGCATCCATGTCCTCACTGCGTGTTTTTCTCTTCCTGCAAAACAAATTTACACTTACCGCTAAGTGCCATCAAAATGTTTGCAAAAAGTGTGGAGGGTGTAATTACTGAGATGGTGTAAAATCTGTGGGTTTCCCGGTGGGCCTGCAGAAGAAACAGAAACAAGGCACAGATTTAAAAGCTGTCGTGAAGTTCATATGCAAGTCTTGGCAGCTTAGTTTCACATGTTTTGGCACAGAGAGTGATGCTAAGGAAAGGAAAGAAACTGATTATTGCCAAGTGAGTGATTATGCCTGTAGAGTATAAGTGTACTAGCAACACAACATTAACAAAAACAGACAATTAAGTTGAATTGCGTGATGCAACCATACATTGACAGCAATACTAAAAGCATGTGATTGCCAACCTGCAATAGGCAGTGCAAGCAGAGCATAGATGACACCTGTCCTACGCAAAAAATTGGAGGCTGCTCATGCAGGATGACTGAAAAGATATGTCCAAGCTGCTATTCATTTGTACAATCAAAAAAGAATTAAATGTGTGCTGCCAGTGTATTGTCATCATTTTTCTTGTATGTTATCTATCTCTTCTGACATCACAAATTTGTACTTGCTCAAGCATGATACCTCTAGCTTGAACAAAGCCTAGCAGATTTAATATTCAAAGTCCACATAGGCATTCTTACATTGAAGGCGTGGTTGGTGGCACAGCCGAGCAGTTGTTTTTGTCGTAGCCTGCGAAGACCTGTAAGAACCGTAATAATGATACGTCAGTGACATCTCGCATACTGCATGAAGTCAAACATGAACTAGTACAACATGAAATTGTAATTATTAGAAAAAAGAAACAAACATTGCTAAATTTGCAGTGTATAAAAGAAACAGACACTTATCTAACCCATGTGATTAGATATTCATGAAAATCAACATACCGCAACTCATACAGTGACATATTCGAGCATCATTTTCATGAATTAAGAAAAAGTAGATGTATCACTTGCATTTATATGTTACAAAAAACATGGTACGTCACACAGCCTAGTCACGCTACACTGTGGCTTTGAACATTCGCTTAGCTGCATGTAGGCTGATGCTCTTATGTGCACCACAATTACTGTCCAAATTACAGTGTGTTGTTATTATTTCTTCCTACTATATTCTGAGCTGCTTACAAGGTAAAAGGAGTTAACACTGTAATAGTCGCTGTGTTTGCGCCTACTAGTGGAACACGTCAGTTATAGTGTATGCGGCAAAGGTGTATAGATATGCAGGCAACTGCACAGCACAAACCCGAATTTCATTATTGCATTCACGTTCTACTGCTTCCAGCATGCATTTTGCATACAGCTCCCCGTTACCACTGAATGAGAGATTCTGATAACGCGGCACATTGTTTTCCATGCTACCATTCCACGATTAGATACTGACTGGTAGGCTTTCAGTTGCACTAAAGAAAACAGGTACCAAAAGAGTTCTCTTGGCAGTCCCTATAAAGAGTTCTAGGGCATTTATTTGACGTAAAAGAACATGCTTATAAACTACTCAATGCTCCTCTCAGCATGTGGACCAATATAGCACTTAAAACAGTAAGGATTCACAATTATGACAAAAGACAGCCACGATTTGCTTGCTGTGCCGTTAGCAAACTATGTTGAGAGGTACAACTGTCACAGGCAGATTTTTGAATGCTTGTTTGATTGGATATAGAAAAACAG
>WOVY01010506.1:0-157500 GCA_013436015.1 Rhipicephalus annulatus
GCATACGAAAGGAACAATACAGTTATTTGCATTTTACCTCTGACTTTTTTTTGGTTTACGTGCTTTCAGTGCGACTAGTTGCCATATAAACTCCAAAAGTGCCCTGAAAAAAAAAAAGACAAAGAATGCGACCATTGACTGAAATGCAAATGAGCATACACAAAGACAACAAATTGGACAGATTTCGGAAATCGTATCGATGTTGATGTTCCATTCGAAGCAAGTTCCGAAGCTTGTACTTCCATAATTCCGTGGGGGTACAAGCGCTCCTGAAGAAGCCCGCGTAGACACTAGTGCCAGATATCCCTCCTAATAATACTACGGAACTCTCTGGTAGAGTACAACTTAATAAAATATGCAGAGGCCTCATCTAGGGACCAAAGCACAGCAGTTGACCATCTTTAACCACTCAAAGAAGCAGTCGTTCTCATGCACTTTTCATTTTCCGAAACCGGGTACCCCCGGCCATCCAACCCATGACATCAGTCTAAATTTCACCCCCATTGGTGAAGTGGCCTTTGAGGAGTAAATGCTACAGACATCTAAGCTGTACCTGACTGTATTGTTCGGGCTCTGCCTAAGCTTAGTGATGAGTGTACTGCCTGTGCAACAAAAAAGGTCCCTATCGAGGAAATCATTGACAATAAGCTCTAAACGGCTTATAAATAAACAAAGTACACGACTTTTTTGGAACGATTTCAAACAAAATACCAAACACGCAGAGGGACATCTATAAAAACAATATCGCAACCTTAAAACGCAAACTTACATTCGTAGTTCTTTTGAAAACAGACAAAAAAGCCCGTGGTTTAAAACACATCTGAAAAGGAAGGCTCCTCCCCAGGAAGAGGCTTCATCACAAATCTAATGGACAAGGAGCTTCCATCAGCAAAATAAAAACAAAAACCCATCGAGGGAAGTATTCACTGACTATAAATTATGAATTGCTTATAAACAAAGTGGGTCACTTTTGACAACAATTTTAGAGAACATAGCAAACACTGTGGAAAATCGATAAAACATTAAGAAAACCTTGAAAATTGAATCTATACTCGTGATTCTTGTGAAAACAGACAAAATTTACCCATGGTTCTCAAAAGACAACAGATCAAAGCACTTTCGCAAAATCTAGTAGGACAAGCAGCTCCCACTAATCATAAAATCATTATTGCCAATGTGTGAGACAAGCAAAAACTGGATTCTTCTAGTTTACTCAGCATTGCATACAAACCCTAGACAATTCTGGAGTGTTGTTGTAACCGATGGTCGCACACTAAGTTACGCTTATTAATGACGATATTGACATAATCAGATTTGAGCGATGCATTACAGCCACTGATAATTACTTCTTGACTGTTTTCACTGTCACTATCGGCTCTGAATTTGTTTTATTCCTACATCTGAAAACCAAATAAGTGTACATATTTTATCAAAACTTATAGATAAGTTAAAGGGGTACTGACACCTTTTTGGGAGGCAAGTTTACTCTGCCATACAAATCTCCTGTATACAGAGACTGCTCTGAGCAAGTGTCACACTCAGCAAATGCTGATAAAATATTTCATTTTCATGTGAAACTTGTTTTTTCTCGTGTCGAATCTACAAACATTGACACAAACTTGACGTCGAGCTACAGTACTAATCCTGGTGACTTTACGTAGCAGTGTGGCTAGTTGTGATGATGTCGAGCACCAAAACAAAACAAAAAAGCTAGCTTCCGCCTCACCTTCTCATCACCTGCTCGCGCCTTCCAGACACTATCATTCAGCGTACCTGTGAAGCCAGCTAGTGGACTCTAGAACAGGGTATGCGCACGCGAACGCAAGATATACACTTATCAGAGGCCAGAGAAATCTTGTGATTTTGAATTGCTACGACAGCTGCGACAGGTGCAGCATACAGCAGACGATTGAAGAAGCGATCAGCATACAGCAGACCATTGAAGAAGCGATGTGTGGACAAGAATACATCGCAAAAACTTATGCACGCATAAACCACCTAGTGGCGCTGCTCGTACTATGCCATGATGTCAGGGCACAGTAGAATCAAACTAGCTTTTAAAGGCCTGCTGTAATTAATTTTCCGGGGCGCACTCATGCTTACTGGTACATTTCCTACGCTCTTGGGGTGTTGGCCTGTCATTTGACACATAAAACAATAGACAAAAAATTTCGTGTCAGTACCCCTTTAAAAAAATAGCATCATCAGCTTTTCACCAATCCCTTCATTGTTTATAACCCTAATCATTACCAAGAGAAGGAGAGTTGAAGGGCTAGTTTTGTTTTAACGGATAGTATAGGGGAGATTTTTCGTAGTAGTTACAGTTAGGTGTGACAATGAGAGTGGACAAAAAGGCAAGTTGCTGTCTATAGCAACCGAGCCTGCAACCTTCGAATAAGGCACCTGATGTTGTACCAATTGAGCTAAGGCAGTTGCCCGTCGGGCCATTCACTTTATCAGGTGTATCTCTGCATGTAAACCTGGGATTGCTTGCCAATGCTGCTCGTACCGCGATGGCGACGGCGTGGTTTACAAGCACAGATACATCAATAAAAAGGACGGAAAAGACGGTATCTTGATTTGGTCGACCTAATTGACATTAGGTTGACATAATTTCGATAGAATCGCTATATGATGTGATGAATGATTTATAATTGTACACTTGTCCAAATTTGAAGTAATGCTAGTCTCATTAATATGTACTATAATTTCAGTCGGAATCCTCCAGACATTCCATTTCAGCTTCATGTAGAAGCTTGTGGATCTCAAAAAGCACCTGTGAGCGCTTTCTCTTTGGTAATGCCTTGAGTTTGACAGCTACAAGGCTTCCAGCTATGTCGCACTCATCGGGCTGCAGTGCTTCTTTTTTCTTTGCGATCCCTTGAATTGAGGTGGAGCAGCTGCCAAGAAGGTCTTTAATACTCGCATCCACGTCCTCACTGCGTGTTTTTCTCTTCCTGCAAAACAAATTTACACTTACCGCTAAGTGCCATCAAAATGTTTGCAGAAAGTGTGGAGGGTGTAATTACCGAGATGGTGTAAAATCTGTGGGTTTCCCGGTGGGCCTGCAGAAGAAACAGAAACAAGGCACAGATTAGAAAAGCTGTCGTGAAGTTCATATGCATGTCTTGGCAGCTTAGTTTCACATGTTGGCACAGAGAGTGATGCTAAGGAAAGGGAAAGAAAACTGATTATTGCCAAGTGAGTGATTATGCCTGTAGAGTATAAGTGTACTAGCAACACAACATTAACAAAAACAGACAATTAAGTTGAATTGCGTGATGCAACCATACATTGACAGCAATACTAAAAGCGTGTGATTGCCAACCTGCAATAGGCAGTGCAAGCAGAGCATAGATGACACCTGTCCTACGCAAAAAATTGGAGGCTGCTCATGCAGGATGACTGAAAAGATATGTTCAAGCTGCTATTCATTTGTACAATCAAAAAAAAGAATTAAAACGTGTGCTGCCCAGTGTATTGTCATCATTTTTCTTGTATGTTATCTATCTCTTCTGACATCACAAATTTGTACTTGCTCAAGCAAGATACCTCTAGGTTGAACAAAGCCTAGCAGATTTAATATTCAAAGTCCACATAGGCATTCTTACATTGAAGGTGTGGTTGGTGGCACAGCCGAGCAGTTGTTTATGGTCGTAGCCAGCGAAGACCTGTAAGAACCGTAATAATGATACGTCAGTGACATCTCGCATAGTGCATGAAGTCAAACATGAACTAGTACAACATGAAATTGTAATTATTAGAAAAAAGAAACAAACATTGCTAAATTTGCAGTGTATAAAAAAAACAGACACTTATCTAACCCATGTGATGAGATATTCATGAAAATCAAACATACCGCAACTCATAGTGACATATTCGAGCATCATTTTCATGAATTAAGAGAAAGTAGATGTATCACTTGCATTTATATGTTACAAAAAAACATGGTACGTCACACAGCCTAGTCACGCTACACTGTGGCTTTGAACATTCGCTTAGCTGCATGTAGGTTGATGCTCTTATGTGCACCACAATTACTGTCCAAGATTACAGTGTGTTGTTATTATTTCTTCCCACTATATTCTGAGCTGCTTACAAGGTAAAAGGAGTTAACACTGTAAATAGTCGCTGTGTTTGTGCCTACTAGTGGAACACGTCAGTTATAGTGTATGCGGCAAAGGTGTATAGATATGCAGGCAACTGCACAGCTCAAACCCGAATTTCATTATTGCATTTACATTCTACTGCTTCCAGCATGCATTTGCATACAGCTCCCCGTTACCACTGAATGAGAGATTCTGATAAACGCGGCACATTGTTTTTCATGTTACCATTCCACGATTAGATACTGACTGGTAGGCTTTCAGTTGCACTAAAGAAAACAGGTACCAAAAGACTTCCTTGGCAGTCCCTATAAAAGAGTTCTAGGGCATTTATTTGACATAAAAGAACATGCTTATAAACTACTCAATGCTCCTCTCAGCATGTGGACCAAATATAGCACTTAAAACAGCAAGGATTCACAATTATGAGCAAAAGACAGCCACGATTTGCTTGCTGTGCCGTTAGCAAACTATGTTAGAGGTACAACTGTCACAGGCAGATTTTTGAGTGCTTGTTTTGATTGGATATATAAAAACAGATAAAACTTTTGAAATGTGGCTTACCCTTCAGGGCATTCTTCTTCAAGGCACATCTCTCTAATAAAAAAGAAGTAAAAGAATCAGTATGTACCACTAGTGAAAAAGCACCTGTGCGTGTTGCTTGTTATTTTTGGCATACAGTGTGGGAGTATGCAGATACTGTTTTTACAAATAAATATTCCAGATTTCTTCACGTCATTCTTTGAAATTTATGAAATGTCACAGTGATGTCCAAATATCGCAGCCTACTCAAGAAGACAGCCGGCACTACGTAGTAGTTCCGGCTGTCTTCTTGAGTAGGCTGCGATATTTGGGCACTGTCGGCGCCGGCAGAGCGCGGCGCCGCCAAATTTATTACGCCTATATTGACGAAGTTGGAGGCATAAAACCTCGTTTTGATTGCCCTTCTTGGCACCTGAAAATTTGCCGTCAACTGATTTTAACAGCACTAAACACTGAATGATATAAATTACTTACTCTCGGAAATAGACTTCATCCCTTGCTCGCAGACGGGGAAGCAGTGTGTGGGCCTGTCCTTCAGTATCTCTGTACCTCCAAAGCGGATGGACCCAATATCTTCGCGGCGCATTTCGAGAGCGGCGACGCTGAAGCAACAGCAGACACGCCATCATGGTAACGTTGAGCGTTGCGAGGAGATCGTCGTCGCCGGCCATTGTTCGCACGAGTGCACCGTAAAGTCGGAGAGCTCAGAACAGACGACGAAAAAGCGCGCGAAATCTCGCGAGCCGCTGCGAGACCGCTCGAGACTGTTGTCACGTGACTCCCGCAGATGTGGCCAGCGTGCCGCTTTTCACCGCTCGGCGGCGAAGACGCGCGTCATGCCGCGGCGGCACGCTTCCCGCTAGTGCGCGCGTGTCCTAAGCACAAACATTGGCGATGCCGCAAGCACGATAATAGCTTGCAGCGCACTTAGAGACACTGACAAGGAAGGGCCACACGAGGACGAGTGCTAACAACTGAATTTTATTTTCAAGGAACACGTATGTGGGCATAAATACATGCGCTATATAGTGCAGGCAGTCGAAAGCATTCGTTCACCGCGATAACACGTACTCCCGAGTGCGCTATTATGTACCTTCACCAACTAGCCCGGGTCAAACACTTGCTGCAAGCACCATTGGTCAAAATTTCCCGCAGCACTTCGCGGCGCGATTGGCCCAACATCATGCGCCTCTATGCTCCAGTGCGAATGCGGGCGTCGAGGCGAAAAAAAAAAATGCCTACCTTGCGCAGCGAGCGTACTAAGCGCCCGAGAATCGAGGAGGTAAACGCGCGCGCGGAAGTGTCTCGCCATACTTTCCGAGATAGAGAGGTTTTAGGAACACCTGTCGGAGCCACGCAGCCTAGAGTTACTGTGTATGCTACCTTTAGGTACGGTAGCATATAGAGTAACTAACGAAGCCAGACCTTTGGCGCCCTCGATGGGCCTTTCGCGCCATCACGGAAGCCTGCCGGCACGTTCGCTCCCCCACTTGAGCCGCCATTACCGGCTACCCTCGCGTCACGAGCATGAAGATAACGCTCTCGGCTTTATTCGCGACCTCACGGCGACGGCGCATGTGTCGTGGACTAGCATCTGCGCTCGCATGGTTCACAAGAGTGCCATTTCAACGATCTCGTTTCAGGAACCAACCCATGCAGTTTTCAGTAAGTTTTCTTCTCTGGCAATTGCGCTTCTCCAAACAAACTTTTCATCACACTCTTGCAGTCTCTGCTAGCCCGCATTACCCTCTCGACTATACAGACCAATTCAGCCACCCACTTTTGTGCAGTTGATCTGTCAATCCGATTGGCCTTCCTTTTATATCGTCCTGTCGGAAACAAGAATAAAGTGCAAAAAACAAGACAAAAGTTGCACTACATCAAGGTTTATTACGAATGGCATAGCATTAGAGTCGCATATGTAGATAAATAGAAAACATCTCACCAGTTTTGGTAAAATCAAATTCTGTCTGTGCTGGCCGCACAGCTTGTACATTTCTTCCAAAAGATTGCAGAATATGCCACACAAATGTGCCTTAAATACTTTATACAAAGCAAAAACACTTTAGCTCGAAGCTCCGAATTGTAGGCGCTCTGGGCAATCACTTTATTTACAAATGTACAATGATACACTCATATAAAAACGTCTAAACCGCAACAGTGTTTGCTGGCAGTCACACTCAATGAATGGTCCCCATAATATGCATGTGCAGCATAAAAAGCTGCATTCCATCATATCATGTATAATCCACACAAAATGAATGGAAGCCCATCTAAAAGTTAACATCTTTCCTCACACAAATGTACACTACCATAATGCTACAGTAGGCAGTCTTATGTGAAATATGCGAAGCACATTTGCAGCAGCTTTGGTCAGTTTCCAAGATGATTAAAAAAAAATCAATGCTCAACTTTGGTTCACTTTTTCCTCAAACAACAGAATGAAAAAAATGTAAACTGCGAAATAGTCAGAGTGACAAAAAAATACCCTTCAAAGCTCACTTGATTAAACCATGAGTGAAGTCGAAAATGGCGCCAGCATCATGGCATGACATGCATAAGGCGATTGCCAGGAATCCCCAACGATGGCTCAATGTTGAAGTGTGAATAAATTGGACCCTACATAAAACATGCGGTAAAAATGAACCATCAAACAAGCAGATATATTTTCGTGCCAATGCACAAAAAAATGAAATGAAAATTTAGAAGAGCAAGGTATTGTGACTATAATTACACAGCTACTTTGTAAACACAGCCAATGTAATGTAAGCTTTACAAATTTTCTGCAATGAACCTATTAGATCACACATGCCACCCACAGTTATGTTGATAGTTATACGATGAACATCAGGATTTCTCACATTGTCCCTCAACAAAGGAACACTGCTAACTCGTTAAGTGTTTTGTACTTGCCCCATTTATTTTGACAAGCGAAAATGAGCCTCTGATCTGCACCAGAACGAAGCGATAAAAGAACACCTGGAAAAATGACATCAATGCACATAACCTCAACATTTATGAATCAGAATGGTGTACACTGTATTCATGACACTAATTATGAGCCCAGATGTTGTGCATAGCATGTATAGATTCTCTAGCCCTCTAGGACTCACTCTGGGTGTCCAATGCACACTCATTAAATATTGACAGGGCAAGATCAATGCCCGGGAATGCACAAGCAGAATTACAAGAAGAAAGCTACACCTGATACAGCATACCATGCAATGGAATTCTGTCGCTCCAGAGAACTTGCTTGGACAGTAATGTATATACACAACTGCACCTGTATATACACATCTGCATCTAATGTATTATTACGACGTGTATGTGCCGGATTGATAAGAGGGAATAGAAGTGTGGACTTAAGAAGAAGAAGATCTCTCGGCAGTTTTATCCGGTGCGGCCTCGCCATCCCAGCTTCCGTTCAATAAACCCCCGTACCCCTACTTCAGGCGTAACAGAGTGGTGGGAGGTGCTGGGTACAGTATACGTCGACGAACCACGGAGCCACAGCTGTTCGAACTTCGCCGGAGCCGTCGTATTGCCGGTCTGCCACCGACACCAACTGCCATGGCCGAGAGCGAAGGTCACGCCTTCTCAACCACACAAAGGTCAGTGCCAGCTGCACCTCGATATCACTATATGGAACCCCGCCCGTTCGCGGGAAGAGCAGGAGAAGATGTGGATGCGTGGCTGACACAGTACAAAAGGGTGAGCCGGTACAACTGCTGGGATGTCACCGACCAACTGGGAAATGTCGCGCTGTTTCTCACGGAAACAGCTCTGATGTGGTACGAAAACCACGAAGATTCCTTAACAACGTGGGATCGTTTCACTGAAGAGCTCAAGAAATGCTTCGGCGACTCTGATTCAAAAAGAAGAGCGCGGAGCGCACGTTGGCTCAAAGAGCTCAGACTCCTGGAGAAACGTGTACCACCTACATAGAGGAGGTCCTGATGCTCTGCAAGATCATAGACCCGTACATGACTGAAGAGGACATGGTCGGCCACCTTCTGAAGGGTATAGCAGAGGACGTCTACAACTTTTTGATAGGCAGGGAAGACCTCACTTCCGTCTCCGCCGTCCAACGCCACTGCCGTACTTTTGAGAAGCTAAAGACCCGTCGTATTGCCCCGAAATTTGGTAGGCTGGCAAATGTAACAACGGTCGCCAGCGTCGACGTGAGCCCGCCCGCCGACCTTGCCGCTACTATCCGGACAATAGTGCGGGAAGAACTACAGCGACAAGACACACTGTTCCACGACACCATCCGTCATACGCCTACCTGTTCATCCTACTACCCGGCCCCGTTCGCTCCTCTGCCACCATCAGTATGTGTGACAGACGTTCGCGAAGCTAGGGCTTCGTGGCCACGCCGAGACTCATTCGCGTCTGACCAGCGGTATGACCAACGTCTTCGTCCCGGCCCCGCCCCACAGAGGCGCGCAACTCCCGTTCAGCAATCTGCTCCACCCCGTTCGGTTAGGCGACCCTACACAGCCCAGCGCTCTCAGCAGTGGTTCGGCGAGCGACCCCTACCCATCTGCTACAACTGTGGCGTCGAAGGCCACATTGCCAGGTACTGTAACTACCGGCAGCCGCCGAGGTACGACTGCCCACCGAGATCCCACCTGTCCGACTTTGCACAAGCACCAACGTTCCCTGGAAGCGCATCTTACGAGACACCAAGGCCGCTGCGAAACCGTTCTCCAGCCTCTGACCGCAGTCTGACACCCCCGCCAGCCCCTCGCTCCAATCGGTCGCCGTCTCCTAGGCGCCGCTACCCTTCGCCGCCTCCGGAAAACTAGGCAGCGCGGCCGCTGGGGGTGAGGTCGCTGGTGATTCGCTGCAAGAAGAGATACCTCCACCGGTGCTTATGTTTAAAAACAAAGTGCAAGTTTTTGTTGATGGTGTACATACGATGGCTTTGGTGGACACTGGAGCCACCGTGTCGATCATGAGTGCTGCGTTCAAAGCTCGTTTGGGAAGAAAGGTGACCTTTTTGTTGGAGAAAGCGATAACGTTCTGTGGCGTGGGCGGCAACTCGTTGTGTCCGATTGGTGTTTGTACCGCGGCAGTGTTACTGAGTGATCAAGTGTTTGTGACAGAATTCACGGTTCTGTCGCGGAGCACTCATGACATCATTCTAGGCATAGATTTCTTGCGAATGTGCGGAGCCACTGTAGACTGTCGAAATGGCGAAGTTATCATAAGTGACGCTGTTCCTCATGGACTTATCGAGAATTCGGGTACGGAAAGCGGTGCGCTCCGAGTCTATGAAGATACCGTTATCCCGGCCTTCTGTGCTGTGCGCGTTCCAGTAGCTTCTTCGCATATTAACGACAATAAGACCAGTTTCGATGCGCTAGTGGAGCCTTTCCATCTAAGTTGTATAAAGAAGAAAACGTTGGTACCCCACAGCATAGTTTCAGTGAGTGAAGGTCGTTCAGACCTTTGGACAACGAATTATTCAAACGAACCGGTGCTGCTACCAGGAGGACTTAAACTAGCGTCGTTTAAAGAATACTCGCCAACAACAGTAGCTGTCCTCAGTGACGTTCGACGGGATGAACAAGTGACCGCCTGCTCAGACAGTTCGAAAGTTTTACCTATGGTTGATAAGGCGCTGACTGCCGACAAGCGCAGAATGCTTGTGGACGTTTTGTTAAAGTACTTGCAAGTTTTTGATTTCTCCCAGAGTGACCATACGCCTTCCATTCCTCCATTTCGTATACGCCATAGGATAAATACAGAAACAGCACAGCCAATCCGACAAAAACCGTACCGAGTATCGCCGTCCGAGCGCAAGATAATAGACAATCAAGTGCGTGAAATGCTCCAGAAGGGCATCATTCAAGAATCATCGAGCCCTTGGGCAGCTCCTGTGATCCTTGTGAAAAGAAAGACGGTACCTGGAGATTTTGTGTCGACTATCGCCGTTTGAACTCCATCACGAAGAAGATGTTTATCCTCTTCCACGAATTGATGACGCCTTGGACTGTCTCCATTCGGCGTCATACTTCTCGTCTATCGATTTACGTTCAGGCTACTGGCAGATTCCCATGCATCCAGCAGACAAGGAAAAGACTGCTTTCATAACTCCAGACGGACTTTATGAATTTAACGTGATGCCGTTTGGATTATGTAATGCTCCTGCCACATTCGAAAGGTTCATGGATACCATTCTGCGTGGCCTAAAATGGAACGTCTGTATGTGCTACCTAGATGACATCGTGATCTTGGGCGCACATTTCGTGAGCACAACGAACGCGTGGACATTGTTCTGGAATGCATTAGAAACGCTGGCCTTGTTCTTAATTCGAAGGAAGTGTCATTTCGGCGAGCGACAAACCTTAGTACTTGGGCACCTTGTGAACAAAGATGGGATCAGGCCTGACCCGAGCAAGACAGCAGCTGTGAAAGCGTGCAAACCACCTCGCTCAACGAAAGAGCTTCGCAGCTTCCTAGGCCTGTGCTCGTACTTTCGCCGATTTATTCCCGCATTCGCCGACGTTGCCTTCCCCTTGACCAGTCTGCTACGTCAAGGTACTAGCTTTGAATGGACACATGACTGTGAGACGTCTTTCAACCAACTCAAGTTCTTACTCACATCGCAGCCCATTCTCCGGCACTTCGACCCTTCGGCGCCGACCGAAGTTCATACTGACGCCAGTGGCATTGGCATAGGTGCAGTTCTAGTACAACGACACAGTGGAAAGGAACATGTCATTGCGTATGCCAGCAGAAACTTTAAGTAAACCAGAACGGAATTACACAGTGACTGAGCAAGAATGTTTGGCACTCGTCTTCGCTGTACAGCGATTCCGTTCATACCTGTACGGTCGTCCCTTCCAAGTGGTCACAGACCATCATTCCTTGTGCTGGCTTGTAAGCCTCCGAGACCCATCTGGCCGCCTGGCACGCTGGGCCCTCCGCTTGCAAGAGTATGACTTCACGGTGTCATACAAGAGTGGCAGAAAGCACGCTGACGCTGACTGCCTTTCGCGGATGCCGCTTACTACAACACTTTGCGATGCCGACAATTTCGATCACCTAATTGCGTCAGTGACTCCAGTATTCCCGGACAAGACCACCTTTGAAAATGAACAGCGGAAGGATGTCAGCTTGGAGCCATTATTTGCTGAAGCACGAGCGTCCACTTTGGCCGGACGCTTTTGCGTTCGTGAAGGATTACTTTACAAGAGGACCTTCTCGGCCACGGGTTCCCGCTTCTTGCTGGTGGTGCCGCACACACTCCGTTCCTCCATTCTGCGCGCCATGCACGACGACGCAACTTCGGGTCACCTGGGAATGACGCGAACACTCCTTCGTACACAGGAGCGATTTTACTGGCCACGCATGCGCCAGTCAGTTGAGCAGTACGTGGCCAGTTGCACTCAATGCCAGACGCACAAATCAGTCACGACTGCTCCGGCTGGACTTCTACAGCCTGTGACGCCTCCCAGCACTCCCTTTGAGCAAGTTGGCATTGACCTCGTGGGCCCTTTTCCACGCTCGGCAAAAGGCAACCGTTGGATTGTAGTGTGCGCCGATTACCTGACCCGCTACTGCGAGACGGCCGCCCTGCCATCTGCGACTGCTGGCGAAGTATCCTCCTTTCTCCTGCACTCTATCATACTGCGCCACGGACCTCCTCGCGTCATAATAAGCGACCGCGGCCGTCAGTTTACGGCAGACGTTGTTGAGGAACTACTCCGTATGTGTGGCTCGGAACTTCGTCATTCGACACCTTACCATCCACAGACGAATGGCCTTACTGAACGAACGAACCGGACACTGGTGAATATGCTTTCAATGTACGTGGCGTCCAATCACAAGAACTGGGACGACGTCTTACCGTTCATCACGTATGCCTTCAACACTGCCCAACACGAAACCACCGGCCACAGCCCTTTCTTCCTTCTTTACGTTCGACCCCCTCGTTATACCCTGGACACTATCTTTTCGTTTTATGACAATGACGATCCTTCATTAGCTGAAACACTATGCCTTGCAGAAGAAACTCGGCGTCTTGCCCGTCTGCGTACTATAGCATCGCAAGACCGCTCAAAGCTCCGCTACGACAGCAAGCACCGCCACGTCACATATGAACCGGGAGACCTTGTAATGGTGTGGAAGCCTATCCGCAAGCGTGGCTTGTCCACAAAACTTCTCGCCCACTACACTGGCCCATTCGTTGTCCTTGAGCGCCTCAGTGCAGTAGATTATAAAATAGCACGACTGACAGCTAGTGGGAGACGATCAACCAAGACCGAGGTTACCCATGTGGCTCGCCTCAAAGCTTTTAGACTGCGGGACGATGCATGAAACGCGCGGTGCGCTTCGTCTGCGAAGGGGGAAATATTACGACGTGTATGTGCCGGATTGATAAGAGGGAATAGAAGTGTGGACTTAAGAAGAAGAAGATCTCTCGGCAGTTTTATCCGGTGCGGCCTCGCCATCCCAGCTTCCGTTCAATAAACCCCCGTACCCCTACTTCAGGCGTAACAGTATATACACATCTCTGTACACATCTCTATGCGCTGACAGGATCACATATGCATCCTACATAAATTAGAGGTTTGTATATGCATAGCTAATATATTAGCTATGCGTATATTAGCTATATTTTTCTAATATATTTCTCTATGCTATTGCATACTCATTTTACCTATCCGTTCAGTTCATCGCATGGACATCAAAATAAAACTCAATTCATTCAGCGACATACCCATGTTAACAATTAAAGTGATCGAGTGGCATTGCCTCGAAACACTGGGCAGGCATTGTAGCATAGAATAAGGCTTGCAGTCATCACTAGTAATTTTGTCACTGTCACTGCTGTCAAATTTAGTAAAAGGAGGTCTGCACAATCACTAAGGTGGAGTTCACTGAGTGTGACATACAAGTTGCCCACCATCCACCAAAGGTGTGTAGGGTTAGCCTCATAAGGATGGCATTACAAGCCTAAAAAGTTTTCTGAAAATAATGCAGCAAGTTCTGTCACGTCTAGTTCGAGATAGTTGGCAATAGTAGTGCTTGTTTTGAAGAAGCTGCTGTGAAATATGCCAATTCACTCTTCATCTCTGATCAACCATCAGTGCACTGCAACACAGATTTGCTAAGCATCTAATTGTGTCATTTATTAAGGTTCTGTGCCTGTACGTAAGTCTATTAAATAAAGTTGTTTAACTGCTTTCTTTATTTATATTGCCAGCACTTAAAGCTAGAAATTTTGCCCCGTATGAATAGCATACATATAAATTTGCTCATGACAAACATTTATATTGGGATAGAAGCAATCCTCAATTAGTATTGACCTGCTACTGAGTAAAAGTACACATAAACTTACATCATGCAAGTGAACATGGTGATAGAGAACAACCACTGTACAAGAACAAACACATCAAAACAAATAACATAGAATGATAACATAGCATCGCCTGTCGCTAAATAGGAGTAAAAGTCATAAAGATTTTGAGCAATTTTTAGAGCTTAAGTCAAGGCAGATGAACCAAATTAAAAAAACATATGCAGCAAAGTAAAAGTAATAGAAGGGCATGAATGATCTAAACCTAACATGCATGCACAAGTATGATGACCTCACAGGGCATACACAGCCTCGACTAGGAACGTATTAGCTTAAAAGATGCTAAGAACCATCACAAATGAAAAGGCTGTGCACACTGGACCTCATGTTCATTAAATCTGTAGATGCACTCCTTACCTGGGTACAGAAATTACCGGCATTTAAGAAGACCACTTTAGTAGCATGAATAATATTTTATAAAATAACGAATACTTTTTAAAAGCTTCCGATTGTCTTGGGATAGTTTGTACACTACTACATCTGAACAGTTTGCAGATGGACTGACCAAAGTTCTTGAGTACGAAACGACAAACTAAGACATTGGCGAAGCATGCAGAAGATAAAATGGATACATCTAATTTGTGCTACTAAAAGCATTCGTCAATCGCCTACGCATGCGTCTAACAACATTCAAAGGGAAGTTCGATCGTTAATTGCAGTATGCCACATTATGTTCTAACAAGTGAACTTCGTCAGGAGTAAGTGGCAATTCCTACAGTCCGAGAATATGAAGAAAGATGATTTGCAATATGAATGCTGTTGCGCACACACACTGCTAGTCATTATCACAGGCACGGCCTGCCTTATCACAGCACCAACTTGGCATTGCACGTCGGTAGACAAAGTGTGGAACAGTCACTCAAAGCTGAAGCGACTCCGTTCATATTCGGCGAGTTTAAAAATACAGCACAGTAAAGAAAGAAAGTCCTGTTGGGCTGGCTACAAAAAGCTTTGGTCAGTGTCTAGTCCTCGATGATGGACCTGCAGCTGTTGAGTTAGAGCAGAAAAAAAAAAAAGAAATGAGACAGAAGACGTGCTCAAGAATAATTACAATACCCACATACTTGCATACAGTAACAAAGCAGAAGAAAAAAAAACAACAAATGCAATAACAAGGCATAACAAAAGTGAGCGAATTCTGAAACATGCTCAGGGAAACAACAATGAGTTAAGGCAAGTTGTGGCGTACTTGAAACCTGGTCGGAGTTCGATGCAGTGCATAGGCACGTTGATAGCACTCCTGTGTGCCTGCTGTTGCAAACAAAGCAACACACCTGTACGTGTAGAGTCAAACCTGGATATATTGAACTGATACGCCAATATATTTGCTGTGTCAAACATTTGCACCAACTCTTTAAAAATAACATGCAAATTACAGCACAGTATTGAATTTCAATCTCCTGTTCACTTCCAAATTCAGTATATCGAATGCTATGTTAAGCTACATCTTTACAAGTGTACTTTGTTTCAGCTGATGCTGCTAAACATTCCTACAAATGTGAATGGAATGTCAGGCTATAAAGAGAAACTGAGCGAAGCGAATTTCTTAACATAAACATGGCTCACACAGCAATAACTGAGGATTAAACTAAATTTTCATGAATAAAGTGCCGAAACCCTGATGCTACTCTGAGGAACGCAATAGTTTGGGAACTCCAGAGCAGGAGGAAAAACTGTTGAGGGGGTTCCAGATTATCAGCGATCACACGAGTCTCTTCAATGTTCACTCGAATCTCGGTAAACCAGTATATTTGCATTCCCCACCACC
Organism: Rhipicephalus annulatus; assembly: GCA_013436015.1. Taxonomy (NCBI): domain Eukaryota; kingdom Metazoa; phylum Arthropoda; class Arachnida; order Ixodida; family Ixodidae; genus Rhipicephalus; species Rhipicephalus annulatus. The sequence goes on from WOVY01010506.1 coordinate 15,788, forward strand.
AAAACAATTGTCGTGACGAGGAGTTAAACATGCATTCTCAAGCTTAGCGGCACAATACTGTGCAGACCACTTATAACGTAACCACTTTTAGCACAGGACCGATTATTATGTGGGTTTTCCTGACCACCGATATGTCGCCCATAGAACTATGCGTAGGCGGACAGATTATTGCATAGACACGCAGAGGAGAACACCGGTTATAGCTGGGACTTTTTTAGTCGCGTGACCATAAAACCGGTGAACGAAGCCCACTTTCCTGCCGCGGTGGAACGTTCGGGGTGGGAGCAGATGGGAATGCATGGGTGGAAGCCGGCCGCCAGCTGCAAAGACAAACATAGCCGACGAAAAGAAAGGGTAAAGTAGGGAGGGAGAGAGACCTTGAAAGAAGGAGGGAGCATGTTTTTGGAGTGCGAGACAAGCGGCATTGGTGGCAGCCGGTCTTCTTGGTCTTTTGCCTGGTAGCATTTGTCGTGTGCGCTTCTCTGCTTACCATGTCCCGACGAAAAGAAAGGGTAAAGTAGGGAAGGAGAGAGACCTTGAAAGAAGGAGGGAGCATGTTTTTGGAGTGCGAGACAAGCGGCATTAGTGGCAGCCGGTCTTCTCGGTCTTTTGCCTTGTTGCATTTGTCGTGTGCGCTTCTCTGCTTACCATGTCATAGTGGCCGCGTGAGAAAGTCACGAGACTCAACACTGACGCAGTGGCCATGAGACTGTCAACACTGACAACGCGTGGTCCGGCCTTGTTAACAGCAAGTTCGTGACCGCCACTGACACTTTCCGAAAATTTGTCGATTCTGGGGAGTCAGAGCCACCTGACAGCGACGAAGTGAGCTCAGATGACGCGATCATCGCAGAATTGCGCAGTAGAGCGGAGGTTGCAACCGATGACAAGTCAAATCGGACAGCTAGAATGACGTTGACCCGACGCCAGAAGCAAATTTCGCTTGCAAATACGCGTTAGAATACCTCCCAAAATTGAAAGGATAATGCCAGAAGAACCATTTGAGCGAGAAATCCCTTAAGGGCTTGAGCTTTGTCGAGGAAGAAATTGTGCGAAGTGCTGTTCTCAGGCATCGCCAGACAAAAATAACGGCGTTCTTCCGTTGATGCCGGACTTGGGAACTTGCTGTTTTGTAGCGACTGTTGAATTTGTCTGCGAGTGAGAAGTATAATAAATTGCTTTTGAAAGGTACGTTGCCCTTTCGGCATTGGAAAAGGCTGAAAAAAGCATGTTTTGATTATAATGCGGTACCGCTTATAGCGCGGATTTTTACAACCCCGTGACTTGCGTTATAAGCGGTCTACACTGTACTATACTAGCTAAGGCAGAAAATTAGACTTGTGGAATATTCGAATGCGTCCAACACTCAAAAAATTAATGCAGTATTCGAATTCAAATCAAATTTAATTATTGAAAACTTCGAATTATATGAAACGAACAAATAGGTGCATATTAATCCACATGTAACAATCTGTAAAGATGGTTACACTGCAGTAAAGGAGTGATAAGCCATGAAAGCACCTATCCAAGCATATTAGTCCGCATGTAAATACGGGGTCACTGCAGTGAAGTGATGCTAAGCAGTCAACACGCATAATGAGGAGAAATCTGCACTGCAGCAAAGCCGCACTTCATATTCTTTTGTTTTTTTTTAATTTTCAGTTTAAAAACTTGTCGCACCAACTTATATGCTCCAGGTATAACAAAGTTTAGAAGATAGCATATTTAACTGGCTATCACTAGGACTGTACCGAAAGTCAAATCCTGCTACTTTTTAAAGTTGTTGCCCCTTCCTTTGATGCAAAAAAATTGCCTTCGCACAAGCCTTGTCGCAATTAAAAAAGATATATAGCGCTGGTTAGTTTGCTCATGAAAAATATGCCCCTTTTTCTTTATAATAGGTGAAATATATATACTATTTGAATGATTCAAAATTATTTGACCAAAATTACTATTCGCATCGACACTAAAATTCACTATTCGCACAAACCTACAGAAATGCTTGCTTTAACAAGATGATGAAAGTAGATTTGCTTTGATAACTTCTTGCAGTTAAAACATTACTGTACTTTCAGCCCAGCATTATCAAAAAGATCTGTGCATCACTACTTCAAAAACTTTAGGTATTCTCACTCTGACACCCAGAGCCTACAAAAATGCTCAGCAAAGTCCCAGCAAAGCTGAAAGAGCGGCCTCTCAAGGCCTTTTTTAACACCTTAACTCTTGTTTTTGATATTTCCGATCAAAAAGTGCCCATTTATCGTATTGCCGATTTGGATTCTGGCTGTACTAAAAAGTAGCTAGCCGATGTTGAAAAATATTTTCACCACATAGTCAAATCAATGAAATAAAGTTGATTTCTGAACAATACACAAGAAACAAGCTACCTGCTAAACAAAACAGTTACAGGCACCAGGCCTTTCTTCACTTGCGTAAGCTAAGCAGCCTTTGTGCATTTCACTCTGGAAGCTTCGGGGCTCTGTGGAAAAGTTCACAACACCTAATAACACCAGGGGGCTTAGCTGGAGGGTACTCGCAATGTTCGTGTTCAAGCTGTCTTTATGACTGGAGGAGCTACTCATTCACAGTCATCGCTGTCATCACCTCCGGACACAAGATAAATATCTGCACTCGAATCATCATCACTCGAAAAAGATCCCGAAAACTGATACCTTTTTTTTCGTGTTAACGGACCAGCTAAGCATGATCACCGCCCCCGTATTCAGTCTTTTCATATAAAAACCGCACTCCTACCATAAAACAAAACTAAATCCTCGAGCAAATGCTGCCATCTAGTGGATGATATGCAATGTAACCCGTAAATGCGCACTTCTCTGTTTGAGCACTAGAAGGGAGTACCTATTCCGTTCAGCGAATTCTCATTCAAACAGCTTGGTGACAGTTCTGCTCGGTCAAAGCAGTTAGGGGGTTAAATGCTCTTGGTGGTAACTGCTAGAAGAACACTTGTGGAGTACCCACTAGGGCAAAAATCCCAATTTTTGTAGTAGGAAGGCATTTACTGTGCCATCCTTCAGACAAGCATGGTACCTGCTACAAGCTTACAAGGAATTTGACACAATTTTGATGCTGAGCTTTACGAAAATAAGGAATCACCCCTGAAGATATCGTAATGGGTTGGAAAATTCGACGACCCACTCATTACGCAATTCACACTGTGTGACACTGGTTGTTCTTTTCCCATTTTAAAACTCTCTATTACTCAAATTGACAATTCCTTTCCCTACATGGAGCCTGCCAAGGGTCAGTTTGCAACAGAGTTTCAAGCATCAGTGTAGTATACTAAGCTGGCGTGCAGCATACTCGAACGTATCCCTGGTGTTTCCTTAGTTTTTTTCTTATTTTGTGCAATAGTCATTACGAACACAGGCGGCAGTGGACACCAACAGCCCCAAAATGATTCTTGTTGTGATCTTAGAACAGCTTTTGCTGTGAAAGGCCTGAATAAGATGCTTAATTTTTGATGCATTTATTGAGGCCTTACAGACCGATCCGTAAATTTCTACACAAAATTCTAAACAAAATTGAGCAATTCACGATATAGGAAACCCGAGATTTGGGAAGTTTCCAGAAGGGCAATGGAAAGGCATATTTTGATTTTCCAATGAATATATCTAGCAGTACAACATACATCTAGGTTTGACTGTACACTACTCCAGCTAGATTTGAAGGCCACAGGAAACAAATCTAATATTTCTTTAGAATAATGATCAAAGTTGTAGCAGCAGTAGGAACTTATGTGTCCCATGGAGTGCATCCTTGTTGGCTATAAAAAACATAATGTACAGTAAAGAATGTATATACTTTTTGCAAAAAAGTTATAAACACTAATTACTACACATAGCAACGTGGCTGTGCTACTAACAGACAAGTTGGCCCCATGAACCATCTGCGAAAATGTAGTCACTAGAAGTACACAGCCATAACAGGAAACAACAAGTTAAAACACAAGGAGCTCCCATTCTGTAACACAGCCTGCATAAAGAATTAGACTCTCCCAAGTGTGTAGCATAAAAATTATCTTTGAAAGACAAGTCAATTAGCATAATAGCATGGTTATTTAAATGTATGGCAGCGACATAGTGAAAAGTCTAATGCTAAAAAAATATAAGCTGTAAAATAATCTTCTGCCATTGCTACTAACATAGTTCTTTAAAGTGTGATGAATCTCAAATCATTTTAGTACTTGCCTGGTTGAATCAATTTTACATTTCGCATGTATCTTATGGAAAGGTTTTCTCCAAAGAGAAATAATGTGAACACTGATATTTCTGTAAGCCGTAATATTGACAATATTTAAGATCAATCTAATGCGAAGGTCATTTTAGGAAAGAGTGCTAGAATGAAACGAACAGATGTGAAACACCGATATTGCAATGAATCGCCCTAAGCACAAAACTCCGAACCCAAGGGCAAATATCTTGAATAAGACAACAAAGAAAAAAGCCAAGTGCCAGCCGTTAAGGTAATATGTAGAGTTACATGGCAAGCATATGCAGGGGTTAGTCACACCAAGACTACACAGGAAGCACCAGAGCAAAGTTGCACACATGCAAAAACAATACTGCTCAGTGATTGGCAATAACACACTACCAAATACAAACAATGTTGCACATTCATGTGTACATTTATGCAGAAAAATGTATTTTGTTATGACCGGGGTTAAGCTGGCCACTCGCTGACCATAACAATGAAACAAAGGTACCTTGAAACACGGACTTGCATCAAGTTAGTGCAAACAGGTTCTGCAAGCACTTCAGTGCACACATATACTACCACCCATGAGCAAAAGTATGCGGACCACAAAATCACAAGCTGAAATCACAGTCTAAGCGATCAAGTCGCGAGCGGTCTGTTGTGGGAAGCATTCCTCCGACGGAATCCATCAGAAGTGCTCTCGGCAGCAGACAGCTTGCCATGCAACCGTGCAGGAGGCAAAGATATACAAACTGCAACGATTTGTATACTTTTGCTCCAGATATATGTATTGGTCTATATATATGTGATGTTTATGTACAGTACTCACGGATTAAAACAGGATAATTTAAGGCTAAGTAATGCACATAATTTTCTTTGCCCTACCTTCAGCTCCCGTCATTTCAGCCTATGTTTTACACAATCAGAGCCAACATTATCTACAGAGAGTAAATCGATCGTGACGCGGCTGTCTCGAGCAATTGTGCATACCAGTCTCTATCCTAAAAAATTTCATGTCACGTTTGAATCCGTGAGTGCTGTAGATTCATGAGCAGTATGAATGGGAACACATTTAAAGGTAATAGCACCTAAATTCAATCGGCAAGCTCAAATTTTCGGAACACTCATGCAGCAATGTATGCATCCTGCAATCCAATACATCCCAGTTATATCTGCGCATTACAAATAGCTGAATAAATTTGAATTCAGTGTTCCCTCTCATATTGCTCACACTGTGCATGCGAGAGTCAAGGGATGAGAACCTCTAAAGTACGCAGAAATCCGATCCTACACTAAAAGCAGGGATTCACTACGAATTTGCTACAAGATGCAAGATTTTATCTCTCGAACATTCACTGCTTATGGTGTATTAAAAAATCTTTAAAAATAATCATATAATTACTCCTTTTTTATAATTGAATCTAAGCTGTCGCTTAATTATTTTTTACTGCCAAACAACACCAGTGGGAGATAAACAATGCAAGCTTCCAGTTAGTATTAATGACAGCAAGTGATAGCAAGCTTGTTTTCATGGGTTTTTAAAGGTTTGTTCACCTTCTGATTCACTATCAAATAAAGCCGTACATGAGTAGGTTTCCACACAATCTGAAGTGAAAGTGCAAGCATTAGTGGCGGTTACATTTTCTCACCTTTTGCGATTTTTACTAATTCCAGAAGAAACATTATGTGGCACTTATGTGAAACAGTGCCCCTATAATCCAACTTTTAATCTTTTTCGTTGCAATGTTTTACAAAGAACAATTATACTTTAGCATAAGTATTGGTGAAATATGCTGTTCCACTATCAACTTGACACAATTCTCGCTGCTAATAATGAAAACCCAGCAGGTTTAGGACAAAGTCAGCTAAAAACTGCAACACTGTAGATTAACAGCAAACTGCAACAGCATTACATAAAGTGTGAACTTTCTTGGCTTGGTGCAGTGTACTGCCACTAAATGTCAAGAAATGCTTTTACTGCGAAGATGTAATATTGTTAACAGAACTTGGGAAATGGAATGTGGCATTATGGTTGGCTAGGTTATAGTGCATTACGCCCATGAACAAAATGACGTGTAGAACTTTCTGTTTTTTTTCGCAACCACCAATGCCTCTTTCACAAGTGTTGCAACGCTCAACAGCGGCATCAGCTACAAATTGTTGTGCCCTCTTGTTTCACGACAGAAATCATGCTAGCGTTGTCAGCTTTCACCCTTCAGACTTTCTGTATGGGATGCATGCATGTTTGCTCGGAGGAAGAAGATTGGAAATTGAGGGCGCACCAGTGCAGAGCGAAAACTATGAAGCCACTGCAGCACGATATGGAACTGCAGCCACTCGCTTCCATTATTACAGCAGTGACAGGGATGTGAATTTTTTCAGAATGTCACTGCTTCAGCAAATTTTAATTTTATAAAACAGTATTCTGGCACTTTTCCAGATGTAAAGTCTGAACATCAGCGAGTGAAAGTCATTATGCTCCACTGAGAATAAAATGAAATGTACTATTGTATCAAACCTTTCAGCCTTTCAACAGCTATTAATACAAACAACTGCAGGAAGACAATCTAGCAGCTGTGGCCATGACTATTGTTGCTGTGTCAGCAGCAGGAAAGAGCACCAATACGTCAAGAAAAGTGCCTTCGCACAAAATCAGCATTGAATCCCAGAAAAGACCACCACTTCTCTGGAGACTCATTTGGTGATTTCATCTAAAATACTAGCACTATTTTTTTTTTTTTTTCAAAAGGCCCTGCAACACTTTTTAGCATGGTCAGAAAACGCTGCCGATCGGTAGTAGAGGCTGCCGACAACACGTGAGCCAAATATAACGCAGCGCGTGGCATGAAATTCACAACAAATTATCAAAGTCAGTAAAAAATGGTTTTTCTTCTCTTGACAAATAAAAGAAGACAAACATCACTCTTAGAACGCCTATCTATCAGGCATTGGCCGATTTGATCACGAGCGCTCGCTTGTTACAGAGATCGTCGCGGGAGGCCGCTACTTGTCCACGCGTGCACGTGCAATCAACGTGAAAAGGTCGCGCATTCAAAGAAAAAAAAAGAAAAAAGTGCTCAAGGTTGCAAAGTGCGCGTGCCGTTTTTCTGTGGCCCTGCCATCCCTGCCTGCTTAGCTTCCAGTGCTTTCCTTGGGACTACAGAAGAAAGAATGCAATCGCAGCATGCGACAAATCTTTGTAACTCCACTCCCACAGGACCAATTCTTAAAATTTTTGAGGCGTTGAATTCTTGACGCAATAAGCTCTTCCAGTAAATTCATTCTATGGTTACTTGAAAAAGTGTTTCAGGCCCATTTAATGTGGTAAAATTTAAAAACTATGCACTTTTTACGAGGAGAGTGTTACATGGTTTTGTGCTACAAGTGCTTTACACGAATAATAGGACAGCAGCAGGCAAATAAAATTTAGAAAATTCTTCATGATTATGGCTTCTAAGGTAAGTCTGATGGCAAAACTCCCTCTTTAAGGTGAAATAATCGCTCTGTCGAACTAAGAGTCTACAATGTTGTAAAATTAAGTACTGAATTTACTGCTGCATGGGAAAATATATTTTCTATGCTTGCACCTCCGCAGCTACTTACCCATCATACCCTCTGCAGCTACCTTTCTCAATGCCTACACCTGTGTTTTCAATGTGACAGTAAGCAAAAATTTCACTACATTTCAACACTAGATGTCATTGCAAACTATACCAACATAGTTTGAGGAGTTGTATTATATTATGCAGTAAAGCAACGATCATTAAAACTGTGCCTTGATAATCTGCAAACAAACTAATGTGCACTGCATCTAGTGAGGTTTCACTTGTGCATTGGTTGCACTTGTCATAATAGCGCCAGCTGTACTGGCCACATATGACTGGCAGCCTAAGTACCAAGCTAGATAGTCTTGGTAGACAAATTCTCAAATCTCATTATGCTCTTTTTTTAGGCCATATATCTGTCATGTTTAATGTGGACATACAAAATTTAACAGGAAGAGAGGACACACTGCTCCTAGTGGCTGATAAGCTGTGCAGTTCGAACTCCATATTAGAAATTATCAGTTATGATAGATTGCCAGGCCTAATGAATTACCACTTATATTGAGTAAATAAAGAATAATGTTGCCATTAAAACACTTGTGAATTTTTAAGGAAAGCAGCTTCTACTGTATTGGAAGGAATGAACAGGCAGAGTTGTACATGAAGGCACCCCCCTCATGCTACTTCACAAGTTGAGCAACGTCAAAAAGGGGCCCTGATGGCAAAACTCATGATTCCACAACAGCCAGGCTACAGGTACCAGTTTTTCAAAAGCAAAACACAGGTTAACAACTTTTGCACCTTTCCTGAATCACTGAGAGCTACAACATAGCGACTCAGCACTAGCAGGACCGAATTTTTGTGCTGGGTGTCTTGTCATGAACAGAGACATGCCAGGCACCGGAGAGTTATCGAGGATGTTGGTTTAGGTTGCTCAAATGAACACATAAATTGTGAAGCTAAGCACACATCACAACATCACCCACTAACGACACAAAGCAAGACAAGCAAAAGACAGAACAGCGCATGAAAAGATGAAGAGCACCCAACTTTAGAAGAGGCAAAGATCATGAAGTCAAGATCCAGATGAAATGTCGGTGCACTCTGTACAACATAACACAAGTTGGGAAGTCTAAAAAGATGCCTGTGTCAACTGACTCCGGCGTTTCTCGAGTGAAGAAGGTGCAAGAGATCTACACACACCATCCTCCAGTAACAATGTCACAATGTTTAGGTGCCCATTAAACACTTGTCTATGGGGGCAAGAAATGAGCAAAATGTAAACTTGTATGATCCTGCCGAATTTCGAAGTTTAATCACAGCTGGATTGTGCCTGTTGCATATGCCTCCATGCTCAGCCTGAATGAATAAAAGCATGCTCATTCTGAAATGTGCTTGGAATCATCAAGCAAAAGTTTCAAGTAGGGCTTTCCAAATAGACAATAAAAAACAAGAGTAGATACCGTAATTACTCGAATCTAACGCGCACCTTTTTTCCGGTTTAGCGAGTTCATAAATCGCATGCGCGTTAGAATCGAGCACGAACAAAAAAAATTTTGGTCAATCTATTGCCATCGGCAAATCCAAAATGGCCGCCCCCTACGTGCGTCGGCATGGCGCGTCGGCTATTTCTGCCTATGTGTTTCCCATGTGCGGCACTTCGTACGTGTGCTGAGGAGTTCGTCATCTAGTAGTGCATTAGCATCGACGGCGTGGAAGGGCGGACTCCAAAAACTCGAGTGCTCCACGATGCCGCTTTTAAAAGAAAAGTCATCGCGTGTGCAGAAACGGACGGAAATCGGGCCGCATCGCGGTCGTTCGGAGTTCCCGAAACGTGCGTGCGGGACCGGCGGAAACAAAAGCAGAAGATTGTCGACAGCAAAGCTTCTCGCAAAGGCTTCAGTGGACCACAACAGGGTCGGTTTCCGCAAATTGAAGAGCTGCTCGGCGAGTATGTGCTTGAGCAGCGAGCGGCACAGCGGCCCGTGACGACAGAACTGCTCCAAGTGCGGGCTATGCAATTAGTCTTACAAAAAGGTCTAATGCGGAGCCAGTTTTAAGCGAGCAGGTGCTGGCTAACTAACTTTATGAAGAGGAAAGGCTTTTCCCTCCGAAGGGGAACAAGCATATGCGAAAAGTTTTGCGAAGGAGTACCATGAAAAGCTTCACAGTTTTCAGAGGTTCGTCCTAAACTTGGGGCGCAACAACGGCTACCTGCTTGGGCAAATCAGGAATGCCGATCAGACGCCTCTTTACTTCGACATGCCTGGCACCACAACCGTCGAGAAGAAGGGGGTGAAGCAAGTTCGCGTGCTGACATCGGTCCACGGTAAAACTACAGTGACGGCGATGCTCTGTTACACGTCAGATGGGCACAAGCTTCGCCCGTACCTCATATTTATATGGAAGACGCTCCCGAAAGGAGTCGTTTTTTTTCGAGTGGTGTGATCATGCGGTCCAGCGAGAAAAATGGGTGCGCGTTGCAATCGATGTCTTAAGTTTTTTTTTTTTTTTTCGCGGTGGAAATCGGGTGCGCGTTACAATCGAGGGCGCGGTAGAATCGAGTAAATACGGTACTATATCAAATAATATGGGCGAGTGCTGAACCGAAGCTGTGCGGCATGGAATGAATTATGAAATGTGAATGAATTATGAAATGAAAATGAAATGAAATGAATTATGAAATTATGAAATTATGAATTATGAAATTCCCCGAAAGCAGAGAAAAATGTGCCATGCCTGGAAAAACATGTCAATCTTTGGCAACATGTAGAATGAGCAAAATCTCTAGCTTAAAAATTCACAGGAACTATAAACCATAAATTAGTCATCTTATTGTGGATGAACTTGCACATTAGCTCTTTTATTCAATCTACCCAGTAGATCTACCGGCCAAATGTTTTCCTTAATATTGTGGACTACTTCATGCCATTTTTCGCTCCGGACAACTGAAGAACTGAACAGTATGAAAGAGTCGTTGACCAATATGACTGCTCTACTGGCTGACAAAGCATTCTCAATTTTTTGTTTGTGTTCCTTTTCTTTCATTCCCTCTGAACTCTAGATAATGTAGAGACATATAGAATGGAAGAAAGACTAGCGTACACAATGTGCACCATCTTTCACTAAATGCGCTAAATAAATCTGTGCTGCTCCTACATCAATGAGCGCCAGTCCCACTTCATTGATCCGCCCCTTTTGCAACACCTCGCTAAGCAAGGAGAAACTACTGAAAGCCCTATCGTCTAGTCAAAGGAGTACATAGTAGAAAGAGCTGCATAAATAAAATGATTGGTCTTAGGACCAGCTTTGTTCTACATAGGCTCCAAGATTGTTAAATAATCTCGTCCATCGCTGACCACTTTGGCTTCATAAGCATGCAACAGCCATGACCTGCATCATACAAATGCATTTCAACTTTGCAGCTGAGCACCGTAACAGCTGCAGCTGCTGTCCTTTAAGCTTAGCTAGTCCACCATAGCCGGATAAAACCATGCTATAGTGAAGATAGGACATTAGTACAGGAATGTATAGTAGAACAAGCTCACTCAGTGCACTTTAGAGCAAAAGAAACTAGAGGGGGGCGTGAATGAAAGCCACGATTATAAAAGGAGAATGAATAGAGTACTATGTTGGAGCACCATCAGAAGGACAAAAAAAAAGTTATGAAGACTCATGTCATCAGTCTCTTTTGTCCTTGTGTTTCCACTGCTGTATTCTATGCCACGAGCCCAATTCGACAACCAAATTCGCAGTCTTGATCTAGAAAAAGTCTGTAGTCTCAAATGAGCCTGGGAAAGTCATCTAACCAACCAGCTGTGGCTTCCTTAATACCTCTTAGCACCAAAGTTTCTGTGCACTGATGGTTTAATATGAGTACGAAACACTAAGACAATACAGATTCACGAAAACCGAGTGGAAACCAAAGGGCCAAAAAAATTAACACATGTCACTGGTTCCCTAAACAATGAAGTAAAAGAAGTCATTGCTTTGATGTCGATGCTGATTGTTAAAACCAGGCCTCTATGCATGCCGATGGCTAATTTTTTAAAGCTCGTCCTTGCTACCTGGTTGTCGCCAATGTGCATATGTGCGATAAAAGCTCGATACATCTGCACCCTGTGTGCATGTGTCGGAGAAGATGCAGTTTCAGGGGCTAAGTGTACAAGACACTTCCTGCAGTAACTTTGTCAATAGCATAAGAGGAAGGGACTTGAAGATTTCCACTAAGAGACCTGTGATGCAGCGAGACCAGGAGAAACAAAAACACTTAAATGTGTCGCCCGTGACCCCGTTAGTGCTCGTATGCAAAGTAGAGGGAGCATAGCTACACGTCACCATGACAAACGATTATAACATCACTGCTAACAAATCAAGGTCTACTATTCAAGCACGTCTAGTTGGAGAGATTCATGGACAGCGATGAGCCCAGAAATGACAATTTTCAAAGAAAAGGTGCAGAGCAAGGTACAGCTAAAAATGAGGAGGTCGGAAGATCTAACCTCGATGCCCGGTGCTTGCCTCGAGATGTTCCTACACTGATCATGCCAGGTTTAGACGTGAACAAGTATATCAGCTAAGGTACAAGAACAACATAGTACAGGATGCACACACACATCATAGTGCTGCAACACTGTTTTTTCACCTGCTACAGGACAAAACAAGGTTCCTTCTTGCACTGTATTACATAAACTATTACAGAAAGTGCAAAGAGATGACAGTAGGTGGTGCACAATCTCAAATGCAGGTCATTCACTGTCCCCTCTCAGTCTTTCCTGGCTTTGGTATACAGTACACCGCAAGAAGAACATAGGAACAGCCTTTAACTAGCTCAAGCCATCCCACCTTTGAATTAGATTGAGAGCTGCATATTTTTTTCTCATTTGTTTTGCTCTAGTTGCCCTCTGCTAGTTGTACGCTACCACAAGTCACTGGACACTGGCTTTCAAGGCAGAAGGCAGGTTAGTGAAGCAGCGTGTTAGCAACACACAAGTGCAATAGACACATTTCCATTAGGTACTCAACATCACAGCACACGGCAGGCCCTAACAACACACAACAGCAGCAACGTGGCGTGAACAATGCCGGGCCGGCTCTCCGAACCGCCCAGCAGCATGCACTTTCGCTTAGCGTGCAGCTCAACCTCCTCAGTGGCAACAACAGCGCCCTGGGAGAGGTCCGCCGACGCTGGGATGCTCTGTCAGCAGGACACGAGTGGCTGCCTCTCACCGTCGTCGCTGTGTTCGGAGCTTGAGGACTCGCTTGAGCCGGCCCCATCGTCCAGGATCGGGGGTGACCCTTTCCTCAGCGAGCTGTTCCAGATGCCGTATCCAAAGTAGATCACCATCCCTGCCATAGACATGTACAGTTAGAATCACGGTTTTTTTCTTCTTTTTGCCACATTAAGCTAAACACATAACTGCACCCTCAGGAGTGAGAAGCTCTGGAAATTTCAACCACCTGGGATTATTTAACATGCTGCAGTGTCTTTCTGGGACACGATGATTGCCCTCCAGCTTGCTTGTGTTTCCTAGCCTGAATGCTACGCACTAGTGCAACCCTGCTATTACATACCTGCCGGGAACGGGGACACAAGTATGCACTGAACGGACTACATATTAACCACCAGCTACAAATTTGCATCTCCTGATGTGCACCGTCACCACCAACAAAGGAATAAATTCAGTGCCACAGGAAATATTGCCTGAAGTGCCCATCGCAAAGGCATTTTTTTCTTTTTGGCAAAGTGCAGAAAAAATTGTCACTCTCGCACAACTGTCTGATATCGCACGGTGGGGACGCCAATGAGGATTTTGAAACTACTGTAAGGTCCAAGGTACACAGCGTGGGACAGCAAAATAACTGATGTCGACATGATCAGCTGTTCAGTGGTCTGCTTTTAAGTTAAAACTGACGGTTTTTTAAAACTTAGAGTGATCGCAGAGTATCGAATTGTCAACTGCATGGATAGTTTCATGCAGCGCTTTGCCTACTCGGCGCACATCCGTGAATCCCAACCTACTTGCTGTACAGTACGCCCACTCCGCTTCACACCATGCATAGATGGGGCGAGCAGCCCATTGGGTCAATGAAGTTACGACATGCTTTCTGCAAACAATGCGATATCCACGATGTTCTAGCAGTTCTCGCAGCGAATGAAGGCACATTTGGGCTGTCGCTGAATAAAAGCATGCAGTATGGTTACAACAGCACTACGATTGCTGTATTGTACGCGTGCCTGCATAGTATACAGCAAGGTTTCTCGGAGCCCGCGACACCCCCCTCCCCTCAACGCTTAGCTCCACGACAGTGAGCTGCTTCTGTTTCTGTAAAGCGGTGTGCCCTCGAACACTGTCTAGCTCAATGAAGCGGCAGCGAGTGGCTGCCCAGCGTGTTCGAGTAGTTGCCCACTAAAAGCATGCAGTAGGCTGAAAGTGGTGCTTCGCTACATGCATGCTTGAGCAGATAGCCAGGTATGCTTTTTACTGTGACAAGGCTTTTAGTCTGCCATAAGTCATACCGGCCCGTTTGTCGGTGGTCGCCACCTCGCTTTTGTTTTTTTTCCATGCATCGCCCGCGAAGCTGTTGCCGAAGTCTTGCAGAAGTCAGCACATTTCGCTGATCTCAGCACTTAACATAACTGAAAACTGTTCGCGGCACATTGCTGCGTCAGTAAATTTAGCGGCGCAGTAAAACATTCAGGCACAAAATGTTACCGCAGTAAGCAGTTAGTACGCACTACCCGGTAGGCATAAGATGAACAGAACAGCTTAAGCGGTCTGTGAATGCATTAGTCTCGATAAGACTTTCGGTGATTCGTCACTACTACATTTTAACTGTTAATAAGCTTAAAGCAGGTACGTACTAATGAGATTTGAGTGCACTAATAATCATGGTGTGGTGAAACAACACAAAAGACTCGTAGAAACAGATCACAGGTGCTATGTATTTACAAATTTGATAGAATATTGATGAAATAGAGAATATATTGCTCCCATAGGCATGTGCAAGAGGGGGTGGGACACAGGGGGGGGGGGGGTGCGAAGCCGGTCCCACACATTAACTTGATAGGAAGAGGGAGGCACTGCAAGAAGCCTTCACAAGGAGCCCTCTAAAAAGAAACTCTGCGCACGCTTATGATTGCTCTAAATGTGCGAACGTGCAAGTAAGAGGACACATGAAGAGTATGAAAAAACAAGTTCTGTGGCAAACAAGACAACAGACACTTTCACAATCACTACCCTTTTACTTAATAAAAAAAAAAGCTCTTAAAAGCTCACATGGCATTCCATCTTTGCGCCTACCCAGAATCCTGCAATCACGAAACATTGGAGCACATGTGTAGGCTTTACAATGTGCAAATAAATGTGCATTCTTTTCCTTGTTCAGATTATTTACACGCTCCTTCATTCTGTCATTGCCACAGGCCAGTACGCTACACCATGATTATTAGCAAGTGCACGAACTAGTTCAAGAACAAGTCCTTCTGCAGTACAAGTTCAATACTTATGGAGAATCTGATAGTACAGTTAAACGTTACCACAATTAGGCCGTAGAAATTCACAATTTACTTTGTTAAATTGATGATCCTTAATTATATCTGATATTTCACAAAATACACAGACCCCAGTAGCTTCTTTTTAACATGAAGGATGCCACAAAAAGAATGCCGGAATACAATACAATGGTATGAAATGCTAAATACAACACATAAAAAGTCAGCTTTGCCACAAAGGCATTGCAATAAATGCATGAGCAACAAAATAGAATTGAAAATTTGAGAGTATTATAAATTAACGAATTGATGTATGTTACTCTATGTGTAGCCCTCGTAAAGGTGGTTTCACTACAGTGAAGAAATGCTAAGCCCCGAAAGCATCTATTCGTTGGAAATCTGCTATGCCACGAAGTCGCACTTCTAGGTAAAATGAACAGATGACCCTCACATGAATTTATCATTTTATACTTTCACAGGGTTCGTACAGGTTTCCAAAGAAAAAATTCAAGGATATTCAAGGACTTTTCAGAGCTTATTGCAAGTTTTTCAAGGACTCAAAGCGGCATGGTAAGTTGGATTTCTTCATTCTAAAATTTTCAAAAATGAGCACTTTCATTGCATTTATAGTATATAAATATCACAATTATAAAAAAAGTTGGCCCCGTATATGCATTTTACACCGTAAATGTCGTCAAAAGATGATAGTCTTGCATCTGCAGAGAGTGAACAAAACGTTTATTTTATGTTCTGTGAAAGAAAATCGGTGAACGGTATTCTGGAGGCGCTGCATTAGAGTGCCTCGAGCGTGCAGAGGAGGCGAACGAGCCATCAAATCACGTCACAAGTGAGACATGAGGGCTATCTGGCAGTTACCCTGGAAAATAGGGCGTGCACCATGCGTGCCTGTCTCCGAGTTTTCTCTGAGGTGATAAGGTGTAGAATGCAAGGCGACGGGTAGGTGCCACCACCGTATCGTCTTAGCAAAGCATTCGAAACACGTGCCGTTTCATGCAAGCGTTGCATGGCCAGCGCAGCGTTATAAAGGCTACAAACTTTAAAATTACTTATGTATGCTTTTTCTAGTAAAAAAATACACATACATATAATTGCAGTGTTGTTATGGTGCCTCAGATATGTGCAATAATTGCTTTTTAATTGACAATCGCACAAGTATAAACGCTAAACCTTGAGCAATATTGGTTGGCGCTGCGGATGGGCTCGACCGTTTGAAGTATCATTTGGTTACTTTGGTGTCGTTAAAGGTGGAAAGACAAAAGTACAGACGGACAGACAGACAGACAGACCAAAATTTTTGCGTGGAAGCTATCGCCTTTAAAAAAAGCGTAGTCTTAATAACTTCTCGCACCCTCTCCATAGGGAGGGCACGATGTCATGTCAGAAAGTTACGCGCTGATGAGCTTCCACGCGCATGTGTAGTCAGGCCTTGAAGGGGTCATGCCGCAATATTTGCGGCTTGCGTGTTCTTTGCTGCAAGCTATAATTATAGGTGCAATAAGTATGATGCACGCACCAAGATTCATTTATTTTCGCTATATGATTTGTCGCCTTTTTGATATGCACAGTTTTAAGTTTCTGTTTGTGGGGACCGAGTTGTGCAGGTACAATAGCAGTGTAGATGATTTAGTCACTTGATCACAAAGCTTTCCACGCGTCATGCTGAGTATGATCAGCTCTCGCACACATGTGCCACACAAGCACCTGCAAAACAAACTCGCCGCTACTTGCAGCAGCCACGATGCTTTGCCGGTATGTACGGGGCCGAAATACGTAAGTCGCTCAGCTGACTACAGATCTGGTGTGACGTCACTAGAACTTTTGTTGCCTTTTCCTATAGAGTTATGTCAGTGTTGGACGCGCTTGTGATAGGCCTCAATTAGGAGAATGAGCAGTTAGGTACACTTGGGAAGTGCATTAAAATATATTCTTAAACCCACAAGATGCTTGCTATAGCCTTGAAATTTAATGGCGCCACCCCATAAAGAGTGCCGGCTTGTGCACAGTTGACACTCGCAGCACGTTGCCTAACAACCAAGAAGTAACAACTGTGACCGTGGTTAATTTACACTCATCCAGTGGATACGTGTGTGTTCTTTTCTAGCACCGTTGTGGTTTGTTTTAGCAGCACGCTTCCAGTGTCGAGCTATGACAGCTATTCATCAGCACTCGTACTGTGCGCTTTCTTTTCGTGCGTCCTTCGTGCTTGAGCTATGCGTTGCATGTATAGGGTTGCTTGGCCTTCTTCGCATGACATTCCAATTTCTTGCTATCACATTCACTGCTTCACCCTCGCCACAAACTAACTTTTTTTTCACATGCCCTTTTGCAAAATGGTATCATGTGCACCCGCGCCGCATTACTGCTTCAGAAATGGGGAGTTTGACAGGTTCACACATCGATGTGCCACATTTAGAAGGTTGCAATGTGGATATGACAGTGCACTGCTCAGGTAATTGAAGGATTTTCAAGTATGGTAAAAAATTCCAGTACTTTCAAGGGCCTTGAAATTGCATTTTTCATTCAAGGATTTCAAGGACCTGTACGAACCCTGTTTTAAAATCTTCTTATACCTGCTTAGGTGTTTTAGTAAATCTTAAATCATAAACATATTTCACAAGTTATCACTTACATTCTACCGGATGTCAAATCCTGCAACCATTCAAAGGTACTTCCACTTTTTTTGAACCAAGAAAAAATGAAATTTGCACGAGCTTTGCTTCAATTTTTTGAAAATATTGTGCAGGATAGTTACGTCATGACAAATACGCTCATTTTTCCTTTATAACATGTGATATACAATATTTGAATTAGATCAGAAATTTGACCACAATCATGATTCGCTTTGAATTTGCTTCAAGCCTAAAATTCACCGATTCCACAAGCCTAATTTTCTGCCATAGCCACACTGGTGAAACTTATGTTAGAAGCCCAGATAACCACACTTTCATCACACTGAAGTTTGAAACAGATCGTCTTCCATTGGCATAATGCTATAAAAAGTTAAATACTTCTGCTATTTCGAGCAAATTGCATTGAAGTGTATTATGCTGAGGTATTGAGGCTCACTGAGTACATGCAGTTCACTAGCTGCAGAAATGAATCGTTGCATTTAGAGCACTGAAGGGCACACACAAGTTAGAAGTTGTACCGTATGTGACGAAAGCATGCCCTGATAAATGAAACTGCTTTTCGAGTGTAGAACCATACTTTTCTCAATTTCCACTCTCGCTCAGACACAGACAATTAGACATTTTCACAACAAACGACACTACAATGACATTGGGTAATTTTGACTACCTGTCAGGTGCCCACTAAAGTAATGCAAGAGAAGTATCTTTACAATGAAAAATTATTGTGGGGGCATTTCCACTTTATTGAAAATAGACTCTGGGAGTACAAAACAAAAGGGGCGTTTGCTGAGGATCGCCACTAAGCTTGAAATGGCAATCGAATGAACTTACAAGGGCTCAAAATATATTTTTGTACCACAATTGCAGTTCTAGATTCATGTCACTTACCCACAACCATCCAGACAGCAAACCTAGCCCAGG
This sequence comes from Rhipicephalus annulatus, assembly GCA_013436015.1. NCBI lineage: Eukaryota > Metazoa > Arthropoda > Arachnida > Ixodida > Ixodidae > Rhipicephalus > Rhipicephalus annulatus. The sequence continues at coordinate 34,615 of WOVY01010506.1, forward strand.
TGGCTGGTGGAAGGCGCATCATAAGGTATAGGTTGACAAACATGTTGAACAATGGAATCAATGGCACCAATGGAACCTGGAAAAAGTGCCAAAATGTGCATGCATTAGGACAACAGCTGAAAATTTGAAAAAAATTATTTGCACTGCAATGTTTGCAGAGGTAAATTTGTAAAAGTCGCGTCCCTCAAGGCCAGCAGAGTAATGAACGCCATACCCTCGGGCTGAAGTTGAAAAGCTGAAGGCCAAACTCGATGAACCTCAAGAATGAAGACATATTTACACAAGCAGGGTTCCTTATCTTTTCGTAGACGCTACCTTGGTTGCCACACATTTTGCTAACACAATGTGTGCCGACTATCCCTACGACTATCCCTGTCGGCCTCCCCTGCTTTGACGCCTTTGGCCATTGCGGGGCAATCCTTGAAAAAAAAATAAAGAATTTTCGTCCTTCAAGAAGCGAAAGTTTCTGTTCAGGGGATCCCTTCTGTTTTGCACAGCAGCTGCAGGTGGTTGCAGTGGCACAGTGGGACATGTGCCAAGTGTTGCTGTGGTAACACTAGCTAGGCATCAATCCAGTGGAAGTTGGGCACTTTCAGGAGACCGCTGTTGCAGATGCTAGCTGAATGACAAACCAGTGAACAAATGTGGAGAAAAAAAATCGCAGCATATCCACAAAGTGAATGATAGTGAGTGGTGGACGAAGCTTCGGGGGATCATTCACCTCTGTGCATTCTCTTTCTTCTTCTTTCTTGTTCTCTTTTTTTTCTCTTTCATAACCAAGTGCACTCCATGACTAAGAGTGCGAGAGAGCTCGGAGCAAGCGCATTTTATAGCTCTTGAGCACCGCAAGGAAAGAAACAGCCTGCCATGAGCGCACTCACCATAATCATTCTCTTCTACCAATTATCGGCCCGCTTCTACCTACGCCGGCGCATCCAGTGCATGCAAGCCAGGACTGAGGTGCTTCGCCCTCGCATATGCAGCAAGCTAACAGTGCCAGACCTGGTTGAATACTTTCAAATTTTTTTTTCCAATAGGCTTCAAAAGTTACAATGCTGCACTCGCTTCCCCGGCTTCTGAAACACTCGAAAACAAATGCACAAAGTTGCACATTCAGCGCGCAAGGAAGGAGGATGTAATGCGACTCACTGCGAATGCAAGGTTCTCTGTGCTTGCCCTGGGTTGCCTCAAGATGCAGGCAATACAAAAGACGGCCGCCAGCGACAGGACTGCAAGGGGTGCCACAACAGATGCACGAAGGGCCAGCACATCGGCCTCGGCGAACACCAGTAGTGCCGTCACGGCCATGAACAGGCCCCCTGTCGAAAAAAGAAGAGGAGCACCAACAGAGCCTTTATGAATTTCAATATTCCATAGCAAATGTCCATCATCCTTTCAATATGTCGTAACGAAACCAGCGCACTTCAGTGAAACCTGCACGAAACTTCAGAGAGGCAGCTAGGTTATCTGGTACCTCTTGTAAGGTTGCACTCATGATACAAAGTTTGCGTTTGCGGCCGGGAAATCAACGACAACAAATGCACACCAATGTTTTGTGCAGAACTTTGTGCAAAAACTTTTCTGCTAAAAGATGAACTTTCAATGAATATATGTTGGATTGGGAAATAAATGACGTGGAATGCCTAAACCAACCAACAAAAATTTGTTGGTTGGTTTGCCTAAACCAACCAACAAAAATGCCTAAACCAACCGAAAAAAAAAGTGTGTTTGTTCCTTAGTTTCAACTCCTATTACACAATTCATCAAATGCATCCACGGTAAGAACGAGCACTTGAAGGGCTGTGCTTAGTAGCATAGACACAATCAATAGACAAAAAATTTGGTGGACTGATTGAATGATATCCAGTAAGGAATAATTACACCAAAGCTTATCTGACAAGTTATCCATCATCAGAACAAAGAGCATGGAAGCTATCATGTAGGATTATGAATATCATGTTTAATTGCTCTTGCCTAACGGTGCTGTTAGCCTGAATGTTCCCTTACTGTTCTTATTGTATACTACTATCTGTACACATAAGCTCAATTAAAAACAATTGCTCTTCCACGTTCGCATGCAGGACACATACGAATTGCCACTGATAATCTACGACGCTGCTGATACATAGAGAGACCAAAAATACTCTACAAAGCAATTATTTAAAATTATGGGACCACTAAAACTTGGTCGTTGCAATAACGTAGGGCCCCACTGCACTAAAAGGTTTCACTTACCTACGCACAGGGTGAAACTCTTGACAATTAAAGACGTAGCATTCGTTGGGCTTGCGAGTTTGTCCAGGTTAAAGAGCATTGTCATAACACTTCGTCGCTTATGGTCATCGGGTGGCATGGAGTCTGGTGCATCGACGTCGCCATCGGATGGACGTGTAACGTCATACCTGGGTGTCGGCAGTGTGGTAGAGTGAGGATATTGAGCATGGCCATCGAAAAAGTCAAGGGCAACCAACCAAATGGCAACATGTGTTTACAACTTCAGAGATTAATGTGAGTGTTATGAGGGCTGTCAATGAGGAAGGCTGTGATTTATTCGGTGTTTCTTGTGCATATTTATCAATCGGCACTAGGTGTCCTCTTTATATAACCTCCATCACAATGTAACTACAGCTGGCAACTGAATGAGTGGACCAAGTGTAAACTATCTCACATGCCTTTATCCTCTTGACTTAGCTAACAAGAAATGAAATCGCCCTTCCGTACAGCACTATCAGTAGCATGTGTTTTACACAGCATCTCCCCGACATTATTGGCGAGTGATGCCATGATGCCAACCTGCTCCTCACAAAGTTTCGCACAGCAGCTAAGCTCACTTGAATGACTGTTGTAATAACTTATTGCTTTGAAGGTATTGCCCACACCTCAGGTCGCACATCGCAGTCTCCCCACTGTCAAATTTCTAGTGCATGGTTCTATGACGCATGTTGGAATGCTTATTGATGATGCAAGATTGTTTTATTCTCATGCAGCCAGCTTCTGTTACTTGGACGTGGCAAGAACATACAAAAGCAACATTCCACATACAAAGCCCAATAGAACGTTGAACATTTACGAAAAAATTCTCCATTGTAGCAGCTACAAATGATCAGAAGAGGCTACAGAGCAACTGGAAAAGGGTTGTATGAACTACAATGCAACACACCAGATGTCTTTCTCAAGCTGCAAAAAAATCTGCCATAAAGATAGTGCTAAATCTGATAGTCTAATACACTAATTAATCAAGTTCGGAACAACTAAAGTGCCTTCTTTTCTTGACATAACACTAGACTATGGGATGATTAAACTAGAATAAATTAAACAGATTACATTTAATGAAGGAAAGCTGCCCCACTCTGTAAGTACAGCAGAATTTTGTTGATATAGTTTGAAAAAAACATTAAAGGTGCCACGACGACATCAAGCTTAGGACTTAGAACTGTACATTAGTTGACGAGATTTTGATATTATAACCGACCAGCTGCCTTTATCCATAGAAGCTGGCACGGCAAACATTCTAATTGATTGATTGATTTGTGGGGTTTAACGTCCCAAAAGGCAAACATTCTAAATGCCTAGCACTAGTCTGAAGGACAAATGACACCAGGAACTCTGCAAGGCACAGCAGAAGAGCACTTGCGAAACATGTACATCGATGTTAGTGATATGTGATTTGGCAACCTTTCTTCCATCCCAACATGGCTTTTGAGTGCCCTGAACAAGTTTAGTGCTATCACTGCGAACACTTCAGTAATCTTTGTACCTGCATTATCACCTCACTGTAATTAGTATTACTTAAATGTATTCAATGTAAACAATGTTCCTTTGTGCTGCAATCACTGAATATTTGAACTGTATGGCTGAGAAGGGCCGGACAAATTTCAGGCAACTGCTGTCGTAGCGAGCTTGCTTCGTAAAACATCAAGCATAATATTTTCTCCCAGTTGTGCAAGTGCTCGTTGCTGTCACACTGGAGCAATCATTACACTCACACCTCATTTTAACAAGGTTGAATGATGCACGAAAGTAAGTTATGTCGAAAAATTTGTTATAATGTTTATTCCCCATACTATACCTATTGCAAGTCTATTTTTTATCTACTTCATTGTAGCCGATATTTTGTTATATCCAGGTTCATTATATCGAGGTTTGAGTGTAGTACGAGGTAGCAGCCACCAAAAACTGGCTACTGAAAATATGCAGGGGAAGCCAGTCAAAACAAGCGTGCACCTATGCAAGGTGCCAGCAAGCAATCACAGAAAAGAGAAGATGGTGGGAAATGTCGTTAGCATGCAAGAAGGAGTGCAGGAAGTCACAGGCGGGCACTTACATTCGTCTCCTATTGGAGATGGACACTGAAAGGGATGGTTCAGGAGAGGCGATGGATTGGGGTTTCAGAGGTTCGTATCTGGAGGGCATCCAGAGCAAGCAAGGTACCCACAGTGAGAAAAAAAGAACCAACAGTACAGAAAGGACAAAAAACAGCAGGCACCCTCATGGAAGCTCCAAAGAGTTTTCCTTTTGTTTTTTGTTTTTTTTTTTGCAACTCTACTTGAAGGGGCCCTCAATCAGAAACAAAGTCACTCATTTCTTAGAAAAACCTAGAGTCGCAGATGTCGGGGAAAGCAAGAAAAAAATCCCGAGAAAGCGAGCACAAATTCTAATAGTAGTGAACAAATTAATTAAACTGAAGAGACATCGCCGGTCATTGCCAGAGAGCAATACAATGCAGGTTTTATAAGTGGACGAAAATTAAAGACACCACATTTCATTCTTGCTTTACTTAGCATTGATAATACTTTTCTTTAATAAGCATTTTATAACTATTCAATGGGAGCTAAATCTCTTCTTAACAGGGGTGCATGCTTAGAAAGAAGTTCGGTGAAGTGAAGTACTGCAAGAGTGCAGGTAAAAGAATAAATAAAACAAAATAGATTAACTTTTGGTTTGAGGGTTAATGTCAAAGGGCCAGATTAAGGGAAGATGCCACTCGAAGACACTTTTTTTAATATTCACTCCAGAGCAATGAAACTTGAGCTGTTTGAGATTTTTATGCTGATTTCGAATATATAAGTCTTTCTTGCAAGTTGCATTTTTTTAATTCTCCAGCATGACAAAGCATCCATTGCTGAATCAGACTTTGCAGCTGACGGCTGTGAATGACTTCATGCATTGGCTTTTGCAACCAAGAACTGCCGAAAATCTGACCAGCTGCTTGTAGCCCATTCCTACGGAGCACGCTGCCACAACAGCTTTCACGTTGACAGCATAGCTATGATATGACCTACGGCTTTCTTCATTCATGATGAAGATACGCACACAAAAAATGCGCTCTTCAGCTGGGTTGCTCAACGAGACACGGACCCTGCAAGTAGACTTCACAGTATATACAGGCGCACAGATGCGAATAGCGGTCCCCAATCTATACCACGCGATTTAAAAGCCAGTCGCAGTGCTAGCAAAATGGGGGCAGAAGTGCGTTTTTTTTTTATTACTTCTTGCGCTGCAGCAGCATGACAAACTGTCGTTATTTGAAGAGTGTGGCTCTGCTCTTTGCCTCATGTGATCGACAATGGTGAGCGGCAGTGCATTACCAGTGGCAAGGTGCTTGAAGACTGCACACTTTCAGCCTTTTAACAGCTACCTTGTGCTCTTTAGATGCAATTTTAAAGCATTTCCTGTTGGGCCTCAACAGGTTTCTTTTTTTCAGTACAGTAGAGTAGATAACTAATCCTATTACAACAGGTGAAAAAAATTAAGAAAAACTCGTTTTTCGAGCTGCATCTTCCCTTAAAATAATGGCATTTGCATTACAGACACAATCACGAAACATATCACTATAATGACTAGCAAAGGGAATAAACACATTGCCGTGAACATGCACACATCTTTTGAATGGATTCTAGAAAGCAAACAAGATTTTTCACAGATCAGTAAAGTACAGCTTCATGATGACTGATTGATATGTGGGGATTAACGTCCCAAAACCACCATATGATTATGGGAGACGCCAGTAAAGTACAGCTTCACAATCTCGTAAATGCCACTCTTAATGCGACGCGACACATGGCAACCGAGAAAATGTGTGAAAAGAAAATGCTGGTAGAGACTCCACCTTGAGATTCCCGCACCGAACGCAGTGATGTAATAAAATTTTGAAAGTGTCTATGGGGTCACTCAGCTTCTAATTGACAAAAATGAAGTACATTGCCATCAGTGGGTGCCACGGCTCTGTCTTTGCTCTTTAGTGTCCCTTGATCTCCCAACATTAAATTGACTGACAACTACATGGCAAACTGGCTACTAGCCATATCAGCAAGGAATGCTGGAAACATTAGCGACAGCCTTGTATTCTGCATTGCTGGGTACAAACTTTTTCCTATGAACGTTTTCCAAGAGCAGTTGTAACACCAATGTCAGTTTGCTGCAAATTAGTGCACGTGATAACCTACTCAAAGATGGAAACATTGTCGAGTCAGGTGGTTTATAATAGCTCAGAAATACTGTACAACCAAAAAATGAAAATTTCTAAAAGGGTGAGAAAAAAAAAGTTACAATGTTCTGCATGCCAGAACCAAAATATGATCCTGAGGGAACCCAATAAACTGACAACCTTGGGTTCTTTAAGATGCATTCCAATCTAGGTGCAAGAGTTTTTAAACCTCATTGAAGTGCCACCATGGAGGCTAGGATCAAATCCACGATTGAGTGTTGAACTTAATGAAATGCTATTAATTACACAGTGTGTCACAACCCAGCCCAACAGCAAGTTACTTTAGCAGGGAATCTCTTTAGCCAGTGAGTTATGGCAGGTGTAAAGTCTTGCCATACCTTAGCACTTCCTGGCCCTGTTTTGCGAACTCTGGGTCCTATTTTTACAGTAGCTTGCTGTATGTTTAAAGGCATCCTTTCCAACACTTTAATTTAAAAGTGTTTTACACTGTTGTGGTGTGGTGTGGTGTCACAAAATTACCACAGTGGTTCTTTTTCAAGAGGCAACATTCAGTTCCATGGGTGCAGACAAAAGTACAGGCACATAAATCTGATTGGTCTTGACTGATTGTCAAATATATACCACAATGCATCATCAGAGGTAAAAAAGCAAACCAATTTGAGGGTTTATACAACACAAGCTTTCCCGCACAAATCATTAAGCACACATGTGGTAATCTTGCCCCGATCATTAGTTATTTAAAAAGCAAGCAAATTTTTTATCCTTGCAATGTTCCTTGCGACCTTTGTCCATGCCGAAAGTAGTTTGCCATCGATGTACAGTATAGGCTGCTTACAACACAAGTCACAGGAGTCGCAAATATCCACACTATAAGCGATACCGCATTATAACAAAAACAGCTTTTTCAAGAGCCGCAGTTGCGTAAAAAATGTTGAGCATGCATCCTCGCATGTCATAATCTGGCCATGCGATGCATGGTGCTTACAACCATTTATATTTCCGAATGTTAAAAAAGTTTAACGTCGAAATATTCGCAATGCCGATGAAATGAACGTGAAGGGGCAGAAGGAGGTCTAACAAATGAAAGCACCATCACAGTAATTCGCTGACTCCTTCCCAGAAAGCTGCGATTGTGAGCATTATGAGGAAACTATGACGAATAACATCCAAAATTTCACACGCTGAAAGACACTTATCATTCAACTTCCCGGGCACGCACTTGATTTCAAGGTGTTGCAATTAAATCACAAACCATAACCATTCGAGTGCTTGACGAGCCACCCTCGTTTTCATTAACGATATGTACACCTTCTCTTCAGGTACAGCCAATGCAGAGTTTCATAGATTTCATACGAAACCGCAGCTCAGATTACATGCAGCGACTACCGAAATGCAGCCAATGCTGATTAGGCCTAGCTTGTCATTTGGCATGCTGTCGTGGGAAGCTTGTCCAAGACATGAAGATTGGGCATCAAAAATACGCCACTGAACAAAGAACAGCATGCGTGATATGAAGTTCGTGTTAGTAGCCGGAAGATCCAGCTCACCAAGCTCTTGTACGGCCACGCACTGGCGGCAAAGGTGAAAGCTCGGGCCATAAAGCCGTAGCAGTTTTAAACTTGCAAACGGGGCACCAAATACGATATCTGTAGCAAGCTCGATAACAATGACGATGCCCTTTCCGACAAGAAACTAAGCGCAGTTGATAAGGACGGGATCGCAAGTCTTATGTTGAGCTGCTTGCGGCCGGAGCTACGCTAGTACACTAGCCACGCCGGCACCAGTGCAAAAGTGACAGAAGCCTAGCCTACACAGCTAGGCCTTTGCCCTCTTTTTTAGGGGCGAAGCTTCTATTGCTCAGGGCAAGTCTTTTGGCACGCCGTGACCACTAGTTCTCAAGGGGAGTGAGAGACGTTTTACTGTGCCTCATTTGTAAACCCAGAAGCTCAGTGAGTGCACATCGCCACGCAGCTAATCATCATGAACACCTTCGGAGCGGAGAAAGCGGCACGGAGAGCTCACAGCGTAACTAAATGCAGACCTTCCGGCAAAACCTCGCGGTGGTATCTCGCAAGACTGAAGAAAGACCAGCATTGGCAGCAATTGCAAGCCAGCACCAGCATCAATATGGAGATGGCGACAGCAGCGACTGCTCATGCAGCCGAAGAAAAGTGGCTTGTTGACAACCGGATCCTGAAGCGAGAGCCCGCAAAGCTGAGGCACCACGCAGGTGGCAACAAGAGAACCTCGAATCTGATGCTGCACAGAAAACAGCAGTCAAGAACCGAAAGTGATCGCTACCTGCAGTTGGCAGCACCGACGCGTGCTTCAATTGCGACTTCTTTCGTCGCTTGTTCGGGCAAAGCTGAGAGATATGCGACTACTTGCAGTTTGACAACCTCATCATCATCGCCTCTGTTAGCCATGACCTGTCCCGAGCAAACTTTATTTTCATTTCATCAATACGTAAATGATTACATCTTGTGTGCATATAACTGTATCGATATGCAAATAATAAATGTGTATGTAAAGGTATATAGAATCACCTGTATAACAACGCGCTTATATATGATCTAAGGATGAATGTTTCACTCTTTCATTGATCATAGGCCTGTGTGAGTAGTGAATTTTAGGTTCGAAGCGAAAGGCGATTTTTGGTCGAATAATTTCGAATCTAATTGCAATAGTATATAGGACTTATAAGGAAAAGTAGGCATATTTATCACTTCACTACTGCAAATATTTTTTTTAATTAAAATAAGTTCTCTAAGCAAATTCTCCTTCTTTATTCCTTTAAAGGACGTCTAAATAACTGAGCAGTAACAGGATTAGAGTTTTAGTGAGTAGCATGTGATAACCTGTAAAAAGCGCAACATTTTAAAATCTCTTAAACTTGAAGCATATAGGCTGGCATAACAAGCTTTTAAGCTTAAAAAAGTGATAAATTGATTTGAGGGTAATCTGTTCATGAAAAGGGGTTGTGAAACATTTTCAAGTAGCTATTGAATAGATTCGATAAAGAATTCTAATTGCCTCATGAATTCACTGCTGCAAAAATTTTCAGAGCATCTAGTATGAGCGGAGTTACAAAGATTTGTCGCACGCTGCATTTGCATATTCTTCTAGTCCTGACGAAAGCACTAGAAGCTAAGCAGAGAGGGATGGAATGGGGAAGAAAATGCATCATGTGTCTCATGAACTTGAGCATTTTTTTTTCTCTTATTTTTAATACGCGGCATTTCAGTGCAATCACGCACGTACATATGGACAAGCCGTGGCCTCTCACGGTGGCCCCAGTAACAACCATGCGCCATGCTCAAATCAGCCAATGGCCAATACAATGGCTGGGACGAGTGCTTTTTGAGCTTGTGAAGTCATTTGCCAAGAGAAGAGAGCAATTTTTAGCAGACTTTTCTGATTTCATTGTGGATTGCAGGCCTCGTGCTGCGCTATAATATTTGAGCCACGTATATTCAGTAGACTCGACTACCGGTCGGCAGTGTTTTCTGACCATTCTCAAAAGTGTTGCAGTGCCCTTTAATAATGAAGTTTCGCGACAAAACAAATTTTTTTTAAAGATGCTTTCACAGCCTAGCACCCCTACACTGCAGTAAAACCACCTTTACAAGGGGTTACATGCAGACTAATTTACACTTATTCTTTCATTGCAAATACTTCAAAATTTTCAATAATTGAAACTCAAATTGAAGCTAACACGAATACTCTACTATTTGGTAAAATATTGGAAGCATTCCAATTTTCGCACAAACCTAATCGATGAGCACTGCAGCTTCGTCCCACTCATCATTCACTTTGTGGATGGCAGGATTTTAGGTTTTGTTTTCTTTTTTCTCCCTGTCTCCTGGGTTAACTTTACTCCCCAGCATGCCTCTTTTCAGATTCACACTCAATACTGAATTTTTCGCACAAATTTTCTTAATAATTGCAAAGGTTTTCTATATAATTTACATCATAAACAATCTTTCATCTCTGAGCACTGCACAATAAGTGGTACGCGTATACATGGGCTTCTGAGAGAGGGTAAACAGAAATGGAAAAAGACCGCATGGTAACCTGTCCTGCACTATAAGCAGTTATGTTATAAGTGGTCTGCAAAGTAAACGCAACCAACTAGCCAACATTGTCACTTCAAATGTTGCACACCATTTTCTTTTTGTTGACTAGATCTACCAGACAATGAATGCAGACCAATGCCACACAAGAAGTTCTGTGCTTTGAAACATTGCTCGGTGCTAGTTACCTCAGCATGAGCACAGAGACTGCCACCAAGCTGTAGGCAAGAAGGGTTCCGATGGACATCATGTTGGCCAGCTCCTCCACATTGAACATCATCGCCATTACACCTGTAATAACGTACAATCTCGAACATCGCTCTTGAGGAGATTTTTCGCTCTGGTAAATTGAATACTCATGAGACATGGCATAACAGCAAAGAGAAAACTTCATAGCTGTACAGATGCATTGCAGAAGGCTTTGGGGGAGAAGAGAGTTAAAATTGTAAAAAAAAACTCTAAAAAGTGTTGCCTTTCGGAATTGCAATTCCAGGTATTTGTAGTCCAAATTAGGCTCTGGGAAAATGTTTTAAGGCAAAGTACCACGCATTTTTCTAGCATCTTCAATAGATTCATTTATAATTGTTTTTAAAACTTGAAACAATTTTCTTGATTGTTATTTTTGTGAAGAAAATCTGCCTTATAGAAGCTTTGAGAAAGCTTTTGTGAACATATTTAAACAAGGTTGGTATTTTTTTTTTTTTTTCGCATGGCACTTGAACCAGAGGCTTTTTTTTTCTCAACCTTGATGAAAATTATTTCATAAATTCCAGCTAATTACTCTAAACTCATTTTTACTTTCCAAGTTTAAAAACTATTTTTGAAGGAAATAGCTGTTTTGACATCTAGCTTGATTTAGACTGTGGAGTGGACCTGTAAGAAGAACCACAGACTTTCAAAAACACTTTTTGCATTGCAAGTTACTATAGGCATGTGATAAATTACCTAATTATAACGAATAGGCTTGTCACTGCCTTCCTGAATGAGATTTCAAATAGGTATTTTTGCAAATTTCAAATCTTTCACTCAATGATACAAATGCAGGGTTATCTTCATTTGGATAGAATAATAAATAAGCTTTTTTTCAACCTTCATTCCCAAAGGGCGAAAAAGCTCTAACTACTTCCAAATACGTGCAGCTGGTATTGATTCCTATGCATACTACTTAACTTCATTCTACTTAACTTTTTCAACAATGCAACGAATGTGCGGCTTCGAAGAAAATCACCGTTTTCATTCCAACCCCCTTTTCAATAGCGAGGCGATATTTTGAGTTGCCACACTGACCAGCAAAGACGCCTGACACAGCGGTGGCGATCATGGGAGTCTTGCGACCAGGGTGCACGATGGCCAGGAATCGAAAGATGAGCCCATCCGAACCCATGGCGTAGAGAACACGTGGCAGAGGGAACATGCCGCCCAGAAGGCTGCGAGATTGGGCCAAGGTGGTTAGCGAACATCGCAACGACAAGTGCACAGTTTTACAACAAGAGCAGTTACGAAATCGCAGCAATCAATTTCGGTGGCGTAGTTATCTGCCGCCACCAGTGTGCATAACTGCCATCTCACATGATCAGAAGAAGATATCCCCGACGATTTGAACCACCGCCCTCTGCGGGATAGTCCAGCATTTTATAATGGAGATAATGCAGCCACGCTGGTGCTTCGAAGACCCAGCAGAAGGATGCTATACAGACATGTCGTCAAGGAATTGCATTAACAGCTGCAAGAGAGCGTGGTAAAAAACCAAAATAACCAAGCATCACGCAGTGCTATTTGTGCAATAAGTGCATAGATTACACAATGCTTAGCCATAATTCTTAGTCATCAGCCACTGCATCAACAAAGTGTGTACGATTCCTTACAGATGCATAGTTGGTACCTCATTCCACACAGAATGACTATTCAGGGGACAGGGGTGCTTACCTACTTTAAAGAAGCACGACAATTCACGATGTAGTGGCTACTTTGCACCTGTCTTGTAGCAGTTGCCCCAACGGAGCTTACCAGGACTCTTGAAAAACCGTTTCTCTAGCTTTTGTTGTGACTATGCTGTATGCTTAGCACAGGCCTGGAGTTTTTTGTTGTTGTTTTTTCGGCAACCTACATAAGACCAATAATGCCCACAGGCAATATACCAACAAGAACTCAAACCCAAACGAGTCCAATGCACTGACATGCAGCGTTTAGCTTCGACGATCACCTCTGTTTTGAGGGAGTCCTACTTCAGACTGCAGATCAGCGAAATAAAATTAAAGGGCTAAACACTGCTTTTGAAACCGACTGAGAAGAGATTGCACATTCTACTCATGCTGAATTATGTATAGAATGCATTCTGCTCAATGGTACTTTAACATCTCAATTTGTGTCGATGACAACACCATTACAGCAAGTTTGGTTTCGTCGTGTAGAAAGAAAAAAAATGACGACTATCAAATTACCAAAATTCACTGCAACTGTCTATGAGCACACATGGATTACCAGTAGTCATCCACGGGTTCTACGTATCGCTACGCAGCTCTGTGCCACCAACCCATGAAGTACTCTCCTACCACAGTCATGCCTTACACTCAGCCGAGCAACTACGGTATGCCCACATTTGTCATTTTTTGGCACTTCCTGTACCTGACAGGTGGTCTCCTGAAAACATGACAACTACTTCTCAACACAAAAGAAACTTGAGGCACTGATGAAAACAAATGTGCGAAAAGATAACACTTTGCTTGAGTTGTTCGTGAAACCAATACAGATGAGCCATTATGCAGCGATTACAAATCTAAAGCACACAAGAACTAACCAGACCATGATTAGACTGATGAAATTAGTCTACTCACAGTGTAATATATCAAGCGAGGCATAATGCTCCTACAACAGCACTATTTACTGAATTCTAATGCATTTTGTGCTAGTAGGTGTCTACAGAAGAGTTGTGATAATAAAAAAATTTTGAGTGCAAAGTTAATCAGTATTAGAGCTTAAGGAGGAATGAAACCTAACATTTCTAGGATATTTCTCAAATATTCTTCTTTAAATATTCCGAACAAAATAACAAGAAAGTTGCAGAGGATACCTAAGAAGATTTTTATGAGACAGCAACATGACAGTTTCTTTTGTCTAGGTTGGTGGGGTACTGGAGGTGTGAGGTTCTTTGGTTGTCACATCAGGAATAAGAGAATGGCAAGGCCGAACTTGCCGGATTCTACTTAATTTGAGGCAACCAATGTGGAGTCAACTCTTCAGGCATGAAAAGAAACGATGGTATTTTCTCAATCTATCCTCCTCCAACTTCTCTCGAAGCCTGACTCATGTGACTGACATAGGTGCACCGTTTTTGAGTCCAGGGCTTCTAATCTGCACCTTAGACGTCAATGTATAAAACGCCCGATATTTTGAACGTTGAAAATCTTCCATGTCCAATTTCCTTAAATTTTATGCCAGATTTCACGTCCAAAACGACATCAATTAAAGCCCCTATATCTGCCACATTCGTTCAAACCAGTGCTTTCGTAGTCAATCCATTTGCAGCGGTGGCAGAGCCTAAAAGGCAGCTTTGCCTCAATTCCATGTAATGCAGTGAAGCATATAAAAAAAACCTGAACTGCCAGTGTCTTGTCGTCGTGCGACAAATCTGTTCGATTAAGCGCCAGAAATGCATGGAGAAGCGATGGCGGCAGGCGACAAACACGCCAGTGCGGCTAAATCTCTTAACCCTGCTAATAAGCACTTTCAGCTAACTGCTCAGTACTGCACGAGGCCTAGCGCAGTGGTATGTGCATGACACAAACATGCCACACTGCCATTCAGATTTAGAGCAAAATAAAACGAGTGAAAATGATAAAATGTATGAGGCTATAACTTTATTTTGATGGATATCCTGCGGAGCTGAACTGCCTTAGTTTTGAGTTTCTTCTTGCCACAAAATCAAAAAAATTTCCCTCTATTTTTTTTTTTAGAGAGAAAGATTTACAATATGCACGAATGACAGAAAGCACCCCCAATGAGAGAAAACACAGCTGCTTTCTGCAGTTTTTACCTTGTGGACAGCCCAGCCAGAGCCCCAATGGTGATGATCCACTTGGCTACTGACCAGCCAACCTGCAAGGCACACACAGTTTCACTTCGTGGATCCTCGTTGGCTTTTCTCTTCTTTTCAAAATTATGAAAATGCTTTACTGCCGATCCATAGAAGCAAAAAAAGCACGAAAAATAGAGCGCAAAGCCAGCCATGTTTCGCGCACCTGCTGGAAAACGAATGGCAATGGTGCGGACACGTTCTGTGCGTAATATGGCCAGAGGAGCGTCTCTATGATGGAGACTCCAAAGTACGCCAGGAAGACGACACCGAGCGAGACCACTATGCTGACAGGAATGGCACGCCGTGGATTTCGAACCTCCTCGCCTGAAATAAAGCAGTATATACAGAAATCAACCGTGAATACTGAACCCATAGCTCTATCACAGATCCAGTGCTCCTGATGTCACATTGTCCGTGCCATTCTGTATTTGTTCTCATTCTGTCAACTGTTTTGCTGTTTAATAACTACACACCAATCATTTCAGCTACTGCGGTTCACAATTTAGAGGAAACCATTCAATTCCTCTGCAATATTTATTTTTCATTTGTGCCACACCACCAATCGCAGAAAACAAATCATAAGCACTGTCTTGCCCTGAACATTTTTATATTAAAAGAGCAGTCTACGGAAAAAGAGACTGGAGTTTCTCAATACTAAAATGTTTGATGTGGATATTCCACTGAGCCTGTCTTGTAGCTAATGTGGTATGTTACTTTATACGCATCATGCCAACAACAACATTGGACATTTATCCTACAACTTTATAGAAAACCACTTGACAGCTTTGGATAATTCAGGCATCATAAAACCCAAGAACCAATAATATACACAGTGACGCTCAGTCTTTCGCCCACGGCATGACCCTGTACTATTCAAAGAAAGATAGATTAAATTATTATACAAAATGGCAGCTAAGCATCTAGTTGAAGGAGAGGTGTAAGCAAATCTTCATTTTTGAAAAAAAAATCAAATTCAACATAAATTTTGCTTGATAGAGTAAAAAAATTGCCTGCACGTGGAACTGCACCAGGAACCATGTTGGCAACAGCCATCCATCAGAGGAATCGTATACAGTGTGATCACTATCACATAATGGCAACTGAGCACAGTTCATATGAGCACGCACCATAGTCAAGAGGTTTCTAAACTACAATTAGTGATGTGCTGTTATCATGAATGCGGGCGTCAAGGGAAGGTTATTTCGCACGGTGAAAGTAACTGCATCACCTTCTTTGATGTGCTCAAGGTCTGTGACCGTGCCACAAACAAGGGGAGGCTTCTCCAGCTGTATGTCAATGAGGATACGCTTTTATGGACTGAAAACATGAAAACACCTGGATCTCGAAGACAAGTTTTCTGACTACCTGAAGCTGCTCTGTATGCATAGAGCTTGTCTAGGTAACGACCCTGAATACACACACACTATTGAAGGGCATCCAGAAACAATCTTAAAGTGCAGAATATCACAATAGCACAGCAACTGCCAGGAAAATTTTTCATTTCAAGAAAGCATACAGTATCTCCACTTTTATAATGGTCAACCTAGGGAAACGCAAGTTTTTATTTCGCACCCACAAATATTTCGGCATTAAATTTAAGAAAAATTTTTTTTTCTCGGACAACATATGATATTTATTGTAAGATGTGAGCTCAAGAGAAAATTGCGGCATATAACTGAGGCTTCTAAAAAAATACATCATTGCTATGTGAGTTCTGCCAGTGCCAAACGATTTCATAAAAAATCCACATCAAATTAGGTCTCAAAATAGCCCTGAAAGCAGATCATACAAAGTTAGTGCTTACCCATTGTGGCAATTACATCGAAACCAACGAAGCCATAGAAACAGGAGGCAGCGCCATTGAGTACACCACCAATTCCATACGGAAAGAAGCCTCCCTTTCCGTGGCCACTGGGAACCTGCACGAGGAAAGCAACATGGGCAAGCAATATTTTACACATACCTCATAGCATTACATGCATTGTACTTATTTTGACTGCACGTTAATGTTGAAAGAAAAAGGGCTCTTTCAGCTCAAGTTCCAAGTAACTAGTCCTGTTCCCTTCAATACCCAGTGGTTCTCTATGGAACATGTCAGCAACTAGCACCATAAAGTTGATATGATTACACCGTCAAAGCAACAAAAATAAGAATGAGGCTTTGAAGGAGAAAGTGTGAAACTGTCTAACCAGGAAAAGCTATACCGTAGGACTGCTATGGCAATTGAACGAGCCCATGTTGTTCTCAGTAACACTTTAAGGATGTTGAGCAGCACTAATATTCTACAACGCAAGCCAGATAAAGTTCAGTGAAGAGTCCTATTCACATGACATAAAAACATGCACCCTTTTTATTCACTGTCACTGGGTTGCACTGGCTAATAACTGCTGCACACATTACCTGAAGGCAGAAGCTGCGCCTGGTCGGCGGTGGTTGCATCACAACTGTCAAAACTTTCTGGAATGTGTTCTAATCAGATTGCTTTCATGATATGTATGGTGCGGCAATACAACCAAGCTACAGCAAATATACAGAGCGGCTGCCACTCGCATAAATGGCAGACACTTGGATCCCCACATCGCTTTACTTAAAGATCAATGTGCATGCCAGTTGTGGTACCACGAGTGTTACCCTCTTCACCAGGTAGAGGTTGGCCCAATAAAACTGTTCAATTTTGGACACGTTCACTGCTAATGTCTACACCATTACAACCATGTGACAACAAATTTTTTGTCAGGAATGCTCACAATCGTAACAATGGGAAAAAAATTACAAGTGGTCAGTGCTTCAGCTTGGACCACCAACATCTATGCAGAAGAAAGGAATGGCCGTCGCAGATGGCACACAATACGCTCCTCAAACTGTCGATCAATTCTGTTTATATAGCCTTAAAAAAAAAAAGCATTGAGGTTTATTATGAATCAGTGACCAGGTTAAAAACGAAATAGATGCACATACGTATTTAATGATTAATTCTCCCTAGTGCACAATGTTTAACACTTCATTATTGTGAACTTTACACAACTTAGAGTAATGACTTGCTGCAAGCCATGTTTATGACTGTTATCACAGGAGAAAGCCAAGAGCAACTCACGTCCTTTGGTTTCAACTGCCAGTTGGCAATGTCTGCCTTGAAAGAGCCCACGATGACCACGTAGATGACCACCAACAAATTGATGGCTGTGAAGGCATTGTTAAACTTCGTAGATTCTTTTACCCCGCCTGCTAGCAACACTGCACAGAGATGGATTCACAAGCAGCAGTCAAGAGTTGGAAGCACCACTTCATGGCAAAATATCTGAAAGCGCAGAACCGGGCTCAGAATAAAGGAACACGACAAATCGTTTAGAGCAGGGCTCGACAACCTGCGGCCTGCTGGGCACTGCAATGCGGTTCTCAGCAAAACCTCGCACTTCCCCTTGTAATCAACTGATGAACGCCTCCCGACTAAGCAATGAACATGTCCACGACTTTGCGTCTGTCCTTCAGCAACCTTGATGTTAAGTTCGCAAGGACTGTGCAGCACGAAAAGCATTGAAATCTACATTTAGGAATTGCAATAATCTCGCATGAAAACTAAATATAAACATTCTCCAATTTCGTAGTGCATTACTTCGACTTTACGAAAGTTTTATCTTTGCTTGCAACAAACCTCCTTCCCTGCCTCTTTCCATTTGCCGTGTGGGCCCTACCGTGTAGTCTTCATAACATTTGGCCCTTCGATTCCAAGATGTCTTATTGAGGGAATGGCATACTTAGGTTTTTTATTTGTAGCACACTTTTTTTAATTTATATTTTTTATGAGCCCATCACTGTCAGAGCCTTGGAGTATTACTCAAGTGGGTGATTAGGCTGGTTGCTTGCGGCAAAGCGCCTTGCAGCTTGTTTGCTAGCGCGATTCTGTGGCCCAAAAAGTTTGGATTAGTCTCGTATTGCCACCCTGAGTACAACTGAGCAGTAAGCTCAGCCACGGTACCCTACGTATAAAAAACAGTGTGACTGAGAGCACAAACAGTGATTCCACGATGGTTTTGATTGATTGATATGTAGGGTTTAACGTCCGAAAACCACCATATGATTATGAGAGACGCCGTAGTGGAGGGCTCCGGAAATTTCGACCACCTGGGGTTCTTTAACGTGCACCCAAATCTGAGCAAACAGGCCTACACCATTTCTGCCTCCATCGGAAATGCAGCCGCCGCAGCCGGGATTCGAACCCGCGACCTGCGGGTCAGCAGCCGAGTACCTTAGCCACTAAACCACTGCGGCGGGGCGATGGTCTTCGTCAGGAAGTCTGAAATGCTTATAAGTAGAACCTATACTGTGGGTCTGACAGGTTGGTCAGATGTTTGCAAAGAACACAGCGCTATTGCACATACAATCGTGATTAATTTCCCTTCCACTAGTCGCAGTCTAAATAGAGCACAATTTTAAATGAGCATCTTTCAGTGCACACAAAGGGTGTGCCCGCATCACTAAATAGCGCAGTTTTCAACAAGCGTGACCTCACAACGCGCAAAGGCACGAGCAGCAGACTACATTCTCCTATTCCGGCCAATGGAGAGGCATGCTGTAGGGACTTGGCGGACGCAGCCAATTGGAGGCCTCGAGACGACCTTCAGACATTAGCTTTTTGTGTACTTGTTCTAGAACGAAGGAGCCAGATGTGGAGGGAATTAGAACGTTGATAAATTATCTTTCCGACAAACCCAAAATGGCGGTGGCTGTTCGTACAGTTGCGAAGCTATGCATTTTTCGAAAATCAGTTTTTTGTGGTTTGAGTCGATTTTACCACCTACGCAGGCACAACTAATGTTTTAAAGCTCTACTAGGCAGTTTTCAGTGAATATATTTTCAAATCTCACAAAGCGGCAACAATCTGACGATGCTATTTTCAGAAAAATAGATTTTTCGGCCATCATACGCAATACGAAAGTCTTGTGACCTCTTAAACAGCACAATTCACATCTATATGTTCTTTGACTTCATAATTTGGTGGTTTTCGTCACAACTTTAACGTTTAACAAGCATTCACAATTATCTTTCATTCATTGTTAAGCTTAAGTTATGCGAGATTAGTAATGCTTTAGTTGGTTTAGCCACAGTTACTAATTAACATAGAGGGGCAATGCAATTCCACTTGCCAGCCAAAAACAGGGTGATGGCCAGAGCGCACAGGTCCGGGTAGGAGGAGAGCCAGCCGACACCGATGGGCATCCACTTTCGCATGTGCTCCTCAATGGTGTGGTTCACCAGGCTGTCCAGGTATCCACTGTAGCCTCTCGCCACCGATGCCGTACCTGTCATCCACAAAGAAACAATGGCCAATGTGACGTCCCTGCAAACACGGACTGAACCCCGCTCCTTTTGAGATGTGTGCGCTCGTTTCTCAAACCCACGCATAAAGGGCATTCCGGAGTTAAGTACCAGAAGGATTATTTCTACTATTCTCACGGGCTCCCCCACGCAAAATCGTGGACCGGGCGGCGCCTTGTCGTCTACAGGTTGTGTGACAGCATATGGTGGAGATAATCGGCGCGCTCCCTTCAGATCTGTGGCATGGGGGAGCAGCAGAACACCTTTTGTTGGTTTGGGGAATGCAACCTTTGCGGCAAGCGCCTGTGCCAGGTCCAGTATGCCTTTCCGTCAACCTCCGTGGCTCCAGCGCTTATTACTGCGTTCTGCGCGGATGGCCGCCCGCGGCAGTGAACAACTAAGAAGCGGCGGCTACGGAGAATTTGGCGGGAGACACCGAGCTGCATGAAGATGTTGAGACTTGGTCTAGACATCGGCTCGCCAAGTGCCGAAAGCATCGGGACCATTGTTCGCCCGTAATTAAAGTGTCTTCGGACGGCTCGCCCATCACTCTCCCTGAGGCTTGAGTTTGTACATCGTTACTTGCTCGGCTTTGTTTGGGAGAGGGTTTTCTACTGGTGTAGGCCGCCGAAGAGGATACACTCGGACTGAGAAGAAAAGATATGCCGCGTGGAGTGGCGGACTGGTTTTGGTGCCCCGGTAGGGCGGAGTTGGGTCCTCCAAAAAGGAGACTACGAGACGAGCTTGGGAGTCCGAGAGATACGATGTGAAGAGTCGAAGAGAGTCTGAGGTACGATGCGATGAGCTCGAGATGGAAGAGAGACGGAATGGAAAAGGAAGATAATGGTGTGAAGAGATAGCAATAAGAGTCGATGGGATGATGACTGAGGCAGAGATGATATGACGAGGAATGAAAGTTAGAGATGGGAAACGAGGAAACGAGTGATTGCGGGACGTTATGAAAGAAGATTAAGATGGAGATTGCCGAGAGAGACAATGAAGACGACGAAGACGATGAAGACTGACAAGACGGACCATTCGTGAGACGAACTTTATGCACCCTATTTAGATTACCTTTGCGGGAAGGGAGGTGGCCTATTGAGACATTGCGCGGTTTTATTAATAAATGACTATCATTTGTGTCGTCCTGTGTTTACTTTGTATCGTCACACCATTGTATTGTCAAAGTTATTTCCATTATGTATCCTGCGTCGCATGTCGCAAATGTCCAAATCATGTGTTATAATTTATTGTAGTGGTTGATGTACGCGGTATACGATGTTTTAAGTTAGTATTAAATTTAATGAATCAGTAAACAGAAACAAGTCGTAGCGTCTCTTACTTCCCGGCCCCAGCACGAATCCCTGTATGTGAGAAATGCTTGAGACACGTAGCCAAGAGGGAACCGGATAGAAAAAGGGTTGTGTGTTCTTCCCTCTCTTTGGCGATCGGTGGCCTAGCGGGGGACGTCTCACCAATGCTCCTGAGTGAAGACTCCTTTAAAAACTGCAATGGCCGCGGGGCTATCAGTTCAATCTCAATGCAAATTTAATTAAATACAGGGGTGTTCTATGCTGAAGCGATATGCAAGTTTTAGGATGGAGCACAACATCGTGATTTGACATCGTTCACACAGCCTTCTCATTTGCTCACTATGCTTGCCTTCTGAGTGGACACTTCATCTGTGCCACTAAGCAAGCAACATCTGTTCAGACAGCATTATCCTTTCATAACGCTCCCAGAATTAGACAAAGGAGGCTAGTTGGTTCATGTTGGCTTGGAGATAAGCTTACAGTAGGGAGATGCTATGAAAGACATTACAAAGAACAGGGGATACAGCACGAATTTCAACTGGTTTTCTTTATTGATTTGTAGGCGACAATAAAAATTCACAAAAGCAGGTTGAAGAAAGATTAGTACACTTGACCCCACCTATTTATCATCTATCTGGAAATCGATTTCAGCGGGAAAGCTTTATCGATCGCTCACTGTCGCACGTTTTGGAACCCGGAGATGTGATGACAGCAGATTCGTACACTAATCTCTCCCTGTTTTTATCTGCTTCACAATTGTTTTTTTGAGCAGGGGGACGCATGTGCCCCTGTTTGAAACAGATTGTCAACAGATTACCCACCCCGGGAACTTAGCTACTCACTGTGACAAATGCACACGCATAGCACAGTTCCAAAAAACAATGAATATTTATGACAGTGTCTGCAAAGAAAAGTCTTCACAGTGGCATAAAAACAAACAGTTTTGAAGAATCCGATTTTCTCAACTTTTTTTATCTTTACCTTCATAAAGGTTGCACTGCAACGTGCTTCCATGCATTCCATGCACACATATTGCAACCACTACACCACAAAATTGATAGGAGCCAATGCTACAGCTCACACGAAAGAACAGAAACATTCGGTAAATAAAGAAGTATCAGGAACGTTTATGAGAACAGAAAACAGGCAGGAATGATGAGGAAACTCACCAATTATGTACTCCAGGATGAGATTCCAACCAATGACGAATGCCATGAACTCCCCTACCGTAACGTAACTGTACACGTATGCAGATCCCGCCCGAGGGACGCGAGATCCAAATTCTGCATAACATAGGCCTGAAACGTGGAATGTAAATTTTTGGGTGGTAACTCTACCGATGACTTCCCTTTTCAATAGCTAGAAGATGTCTCACAGAAAGCATTGAGAAAGTATTGTGCATCATAAAGTAACATCAAACCCCAAGCAAGCACACTCTTCAGCAAGTTAAAATTGCCGGCCAAGCGGCCAAGTAAAGATGTCCCTTTCCCAAAACAGCACAGAAATTCAAGATTAACAGCAAAGCATTCCCATCGAAAAGAAACTGCATGTAAACCAGAAGCATTCTCCCTCCTTTCATGGCATAGCACACCCTAACAGCTCACAAACAAGAGAATGGCAACACAATCAGACCGTGGGAAGCATGGCATTGCAAGCACCTCAAATGGTGAGCACATGCAACAGATCCAAGCAAAACATCCTGGAGGCCTCACTTTTTCCCGACTATCATCTTAGAAGACAGATGTCGAAGGCCGCGCTTATGCTCGCATGACCCTGTAATTCATCATTGGTGTTGAAATTAGCTAGTGGAGTGAAAAACAAATTTCCAAAACTAATTTCACATGCACGCACTTAGCTAGGTAGGAGTGAATGGTATTCAAGCAGGCCAATGTTGCGTAGATGCGGTGCACGATCGGGGTGCAGAGCTAGAGGGAAATAAGAGTGTTTTTCAGGAACGGCAGGGGAAAACGGGGGAGGGGGCACTTGTCCTGCAGCCTGCGTTGGCCGTGCTTTGCTCTACGTTCAAGTATATATAAAATTCCGAGTAGCACTCGGTCCAGCTCGCTCAACTTATAACGTAGACTGTCCTATCACCATCCACTGTGATTGGCACTGTTTCAACAGGCAGAAATTATCACAAGAACTTGCAGTGCACAACTAACAGCTAACCAGGTCATTGCTTACACTGTACCGGCCCCGCTTGTGCCCTTGACACCATTCGTTACACAAGTCAGTGTTGTAATGACAGTGATGCACCACCAGCATCCCCAGCTAAGCTGTCGCCATTGCCACACTATACTTCATCAGCAATGCACAAACGTCAAGGTCCAGGTCAGTGTACGTGTGGTGTACTTTAGCTGTCATCCCCTGTTGTTTCCCCATGCCTCATCAGCCCGCTCACATACCCTGCACCATAGCTCACACACAAACTATAGGGTGCCCACTAACGTCGCTCAATAGCCAGTACCCTTCCAATCAGGCCAACCAAGTTCACACAAAGTACTTGCTTTTGGCCCCAGTGTCCTTCAGCCATGTTCTTCATTCATTACTTTTTTTTTTTCAGAGTTACCCATCAGAGATCTCGTGATTCTTGCAGCCTTTCCATCCAAAGACCTGGACTGCCCCCATGGACCTTTTTGCGTTCTTTACTCAGCTGTATATAGTACATTAAAATCGTACGGGACGGATCCTTCCAGAAAAGTAGTCTGTAGTGTCATCGTCATCATCCTAACATGCATGCTGCATTACTACATTGTGCTGGATATTTGAAAGCCACTCGACAATATTGACCATACGTGGTACTTTAATGCCTCCCTGAATTGAACTATGTAGAGACGGTTGCATTTTTTCTATTTCGGAAAGCAAATGTGAGCAAAGTGAGGTACTGGCTAGTTAGCTTTTGTCCACTTCGTTTCGTGTCTCCTTCCTATCTTTGTATTTCGAAAGTAACTGTAGTGCAGCTTTTTAATCGAGAATGCAAATGCTTTGCCTGGGAGCTAGATTTGAGACCTGGCATCATACTGCTACAGCCTCTAGGCCACTGTGGCAGGCTAGTAACAATGGCCTTAGCGTTCAGATACATCAAACCTACAAGACTTCCTGCCACACGAGCCCAAGCATTGAAAATAATGAGATACACTACATGAAAATACAGCACACTAATGCAGGTGGAGGCCGGGTATCTCTCCTTGGCAGCTGGGAATTAGTGCTCACCTGAGAATACAGAGGCGATGGCGGCGACAAGGAATGAGAGGACGACAGCAGGCCCTGCTTTAGTGCTGGCCACTTGTCCAGCCAGGACATAGATGCCCAGGCCCAGGGTGCCCCCGACCCCTGCATGAACAAGACAAAAAGTACACAATTTAAAGTGAAGTGGACAAAGTTTATACGAGCTTGTGCAAGACCAAATGTCTCGTTTGCCACTGTCTCAGAATCAACTGAATCGACATTCAGCTGGAACCACCTACTAATGTTAGCTATAGAAGCCATTGAAGACTGAACATTAAATTATCAGATTACAAGTACTGGAACCATGATTGATTATCAAGCACACCGTAAAAAGGAACTTTGGGTTAACCTTGATGACCTGCATTTATTTAATGTGCACCTAAGCCTGAGGGACCTTGTATTTTGCTTCCCCAGACATGTGGCCTCTGCAGCTGAGAAATGAACCCATGGCCTGACCCTTCATGTGCTTGGGTACCATGGCAGGGAAAGTAAATTGAAGTATATAACTGGATGTTATTAAGGGTAATGTTCACGTGTCTCACATTTACCACCAAATTGCAACTGAATTTCTTTTTATCTAGTATATGATCACAGCTTCTTGACAAATCACCAGGCAGTATCCAAATCCTTGCTGAAGTTGCTACTTTCTCAAGATAGCAGAAATGGATCGTTAAGGTTAAGCTTTTACTGTCTACATGCACCAAAAGCAATTCAAGCTGGAAACATCAAAGAGCCCACTTCTAGATAAAAACCTATTAGGAACTGAAGCTGCGCAGGGGAGCTCAACAAATGTCTGTGTGGCAGTGTTCTCATGGCTTGTTTCAACATTCCACTGAGTGATGCTGATTTTTCAAACACTGGCCAATAAAACAAGAGTGCATTTTTTTTTTACCAGAACAGTGGCACAGCAAAAAGCATGCCCAATATCGACAGAAATTAAAGGTCTCATGGACTTCCAACTAAGCGATTCCTTTCTAGAAGAAATGGACTTGAACCACATGTGTGGTGAACAATTTTCAGTAGATTCCGAGACAGTGGCAAATGAGACTTGTAAAACATCGAAAAGGGTTCGAAGCACTGTCACATACTTCACAATCTTTGACGTTAGTGTAGTCACTCATGTTCGCACAGCTATGTGAAGGCATTGAATTTTCCAACACTTATCTGCCTCATCAAATGCACATGAGTGGAAAGATTAATTACAATGTCTGTTCTAGCCACCCAAGTTTACTGTGCATGAATACCTGAAAAATATATGAATGTCAATGCTCAATTCTTAACCTTTATTTACATAGACAATTCTGAGCACACCACGCACTGGGGTTCCAAAAGATATATTAAGCAAAAAAAAAAAGCAGCATCAGGCTACACTTAAGGCATTGATAACAATGTCTTAAAGAAAATTCAAACGAAGTACATTCCAAAAGTGTCTTATAGCTAAAATAGTACGTTTAATCCTTTAAAAAAGAACGCAAGCTTTCCAATGAATCATAGAACACTTGATAATCAACAATACTTGCAGTTTGATTTTTGCCATTTCATGAATTTCAAGCGACCCTTTCAAATTTGAAGTTCCTAAAACTGTTGAATGCAAAATGTTGTAACAAATAAAAGTCATTGTTATGCCAATGATTGCTCTCTTTCTGCTGAAGACCCATGGCATAGAATGTCCAACCCAAATGCACAATTTGCATAAGTGTTTGCGTGAGTGGACAACGGCCTGGCCTTTTGTCCCCCCTCCTCTGCTTGTGATGGCGCAAGAAGATTGGGAAAGGGATAACAAAAGAACGACCTCTCGAAGAGACCAAGAAAACAGTACAGAAAAAAATGAAATAAAAAAAGGTAAGACAGACATGGAATGCCAACCAATACCTCATTTGCCACTGTTAAAAGCACATCAAAGAAAATCAATGCAACAGGAACAGAACAATGCAACTAGTATCAGGAATGAGACTAACAGAAAGCAAGAGTGCACTTTTCCATTGATATGCTTTTTGTACTCGCAAGTTCCTTCGGTTGTTGAACTGCGGAATGTATGTTGCTCTTGCACAGCAAGTGGGCTCTGTCACTGACAATGTTGTGGAGTACACCTATGCACTCCAACTGTTGGTCGTCGATCACTGCTCCCACCCCTTCCCCCACTTCTCGAGGGATACACACATCGTGCTTCAACATCATACCTTACCTCCGAGATCAATTTTACACTGTTGCACACTTGAGAGTGAAGAGGCCCTGACTTGAGAAAACACTACAGGACAAAAGATCGAGATGCGGGTACAGTGACACTTTTATAGTTGGAAATATTTTTAGCCAGTTACTTCTACCTGACATACTTTGTGATCACGACTAAGGTACCAGTACGATCACGTGTTCATCTAATCTCAAGCTTTCAGAGATATGCTCTTTTGTTACAAATTTGCATCCTTCGATACATTTTTGTTCTTGGAGGCAAGATGAGGTGTTCTTGCATGATGCATTTTCTGGAATATCAATAGATTTATAATTCGGCATAGATTTGTCGACCATAAACTTTAGTTTGAAGTAAGTGCTCCTCTAGTGTTTTCTTCTAAGTGCCATTGTTTTCTAGCAACTCTGAAACAAGTAATACTCTACACATCATAAGCATTACTCAGACAGCCCCATGGTTTTTCATTGTTTTGAACAGTGTCATTAAAAAAACAAGAACCATTTCTACATCTTTTAGCCCATAAAGGTGTGTGCCTAACTACAACAATAAGATTGTTACGTCTGGCTTGACACACCAACCTTGTCAGAATGCAAAACTAATGCAGTCTGACACACAAAGAAACATCACTACCGATGTCAAAAACAGTCTTTGCATGTCGCCATACTCAAAGCAAAAGAAAATTTTTCCCTTTAAATAAAACTAACTACATTGTTTTCGGTGTTCCTACTTATGCAATATTATGACAGCAGAGCCAAAACAGGCTGAGAAAATGACAATTTGTCCCTCAGTGAGTTAATCCAGGACTAACAGAATGAGCATAAAATAAAGCGAGATAGGAGGCCACAAGACAAGAGCACGTCATGTGGCCTCGTCTATCAGTTCCGACATTAATTTCGTGCTTGTTTCAACCACCCTAATTTGTGTCTTATCTTTTCACGGGAGATTCGAGTCATAAAAAGAAAAGTCTAACTTGGGTTAACTGAATGATATTTAATCCACATTCAGTTTTCTGCAGACTGCAAATCTGCAAGTAGATTTTTATTATCTGCATTCGAACAAAAGATATGCAATTTCTGAAAGCGCATAGATTACAGTGCTTTTTGGCAACTTTGCTTAGTCAAGCACAATAACAAAGTACGTGGTAAGACATTTAAGAGAGCTGATCTAGCCAGTGATGCTAATTCGATTGTTCTGAACGAACCTCTCTTGCAATACAATTAATGCAAATATAAGTAAAAATATCTTGCCACATACTATTCATGATTGTTGATAATCGTACCTAATTTAATGTACTGTTGTATAGGATAACAAATAGCATCATCGACTATACCAGGTTTATGGCAATCATGTGACCTTTTTGTTCTTGTGCTTGACAAAGTAAAATTGCGAAGGATCACCGTAAGAAATATTTTTAAAAAATGTTGCGGATAGTGGATATCTTGTTGTAATGCCGTTGTTATAAATTGCTCAGAGATTTGCAATCTACAAAAAAAAAAAAAACAGAATCAGTATTAAATTTCATTCCATTCACCCTACAATTTAAAAAAAAAGCACTGAAGACCCACATCTCCACCAGTGTTGAAAGCAGAAGCAAAACAACTTGAAACACTCACCAAGCAGAGTCAGGTCAAATGTGGAGAGACACCTGTTGAGCTGCGAAGCCTCGGCAGCATCGGCCCCAATCCTCTTCCTCCGAATAAGAGCGGAGAAGAAAGAGTTCCCTGAGTCAGCCATGATCGGTGACCTGCCGCCGCTCCTTGCGACTGCAACAGATTGTGCACATGCAAGAACACTAACGTGAACTGGCCCTTCTGAAGTTCACAAACATGCCACGCACATGACATGTTTAAGTAGGCATAGAAGAAAAGATGAATATATGTAGCAGCTATTGCAGCTATGATGAATATGAACAAACTAGATGTTTTCCATTTTTCAACATTAAAACACATTTTCTTGATCAGACCGCCCTTGAAAAAAAAAAATAAGTTGTATAAGAGAAAAAAACTAGAACACTGGTGCAGCAACTCTGATGTGAAAAAAAAAAAACTGAGAACATTGCTGAGAGCCTAAAATGCGATGGTTCATCTGAGTGTCATAACAAGACAAAGAAAGATAGATTTCAAGGCTGTTCTATGTACTTCAGGAAGGAGACAGCTCTCGCCTTGCTGTAAAAACAAGCTCTTTTAGGCAATAAAAGTTCCCCTGCCTTTTTTTTCTTATAGCACTTGAAACCCATCTACATTAGTGCTATATTTGTCCTTTGCACGTGTAATTTGTCCAGCTAAGTACAGAATAATATACAATAAAAGGCATATACAGAACACATTTTTTATGCTTGGGAGATCGTGAGAAAAAATGATCGAATTAAATGCATCCAGTTGTGCTAGCAGCAGCAGACAATGCCTCACAAACATTTTTTTAAGTTGCATAAGAAGCCAATGTGCTAGTGAAAACCCTAAATGGGTGTGATTGTAGCTTGGTTAGAACATGCGCTTTCTTGGATTAATTTCAGAAGAAAATAAGGGTACGAGTGGCAGTTGTGCATGATACAATTAGGCTTAACAGAAAACTGTAAGAAAACGGGGACTCGAAGTGATGAAAAATCGTTGAACAGGAAACGCAGCTGAAGGTAACGTTCGGGCAGGTGGACATGCTTTCATTAGGGCAGCAGTTGGCCTTAGCAGTGTGCACGTGCATGCCTTACTTTCACAAAACCTCAAAAGAGGTAAATGAGAAGAGAAAGCACATGACACAGTACGTGACCTCCTTTGCACACACATTTTCTTTCACTTTTCCTCCTCTACGTTTTCAGGCTTGGACTGCTAAGGACAGCTGCTGCCCTATGAACAAATCTCCACTTGCCAAAATGCTGGCTTCAACAACAATCCCTGTTCAACTTTTCATCACCAGAACAAAGCCTGCTATTTGCTCTGGTGCATGGGCAAATGTGGAATGTAAATGCCTTGTTTTTTTAGCAATCACAGTTTATTTTTTTTTCCCCAAATTTCGTGTGTCCACACATATAGAAGTAGAATGGTCAAGCCATCAATGGCTACGACAGCATCTGTGAAAAGGTTTGGAGCAAGTATGTGCCCCTCCATCTACTTCACGTTCGCTTGTGTTGCAACGAGCAGCAGAGACCGACTACAGCGTACTCGATGTTCAATTCAGCACTGCATTTTCAGCAACAACTTGTAGCAGTCAAAGTAGGTGCCAGAGCTGCCAATGTGGCACTGAAGGTCTACTTTCACATTTGCGGAATTCAATAATGAGAAAGAAAAACAGGAAGCTAACATGTACAAACACATGCAAACTAGAGACTGGCAGTTTTGAGTGTGAGCCAGGAAAGTGACAAATACAGGATTTCAATAAGGTTTGACTGTAGTAAGCATTACTGAAGTAGCATGACTGTAGCAAGATCATTACTCCACCATGTGACCAACCCTATAGCAATGACTTCAATGAAAACTGATGAGAAACATGCCTTGCTTTACTTCTTTTGTGGCAGACTAAAATGTTCACACAGTTTAGGAACTCTAGAACTTCGTAACACATTTGTAGAAAGATAAGCTAATGACCACACCTGCAATATGAAACAACCATGTGAAACTAATATAAATTCTGGTATTTTATGTGTTCTAAAACAGTATGATAATGAGGAATGCCGCAGCTGAACTCAAGATTAATTTGGCCGCTCAGGGTTCTTTAACGCCTACCTCAATCTGCTAACAGGGGCCTCATCCCTCATGACAGATTCATGGGGCATCATTGTGAGATTTCTGAAATTCTACTCCGGCACCATAGCTGACAAGTTAGCTGTTCTTCCTTAATTATCTCAAATCTAAAGTATGCGATCTACTACGATTGCTTATTTTTTAGACTATACATCAGCATTATTAACAAGTTTTTTAAGAAAACTGTACACTGAATATGTTCTCAAATAAAGTTCAAATAAGACACTTACGTAGAGTCTTTGAAATTTTGATTTTCCTTATCTTGAAAAACACAAAAAGCATACATACTATGTACCTTCTCAAAGCCATGGCACCTATAACAATTAGCTGTCATAATGAGCTAATTTCTAAGCATTCTGTAACTCCAACTATAAGCTGATTTTATTGACAAAATGTATTCACGACAATGCATAACAATCTCAACTGAGATCTAGCATGTTTGTGTGCATTCATCCATAACGAAAAAACAGCCTAGAAGAAAAGAAAGAAGCCAAGCAAGGAAACACCCTTGCGGTCATTATTTGTTTACACTTTTTGTGATGCTTTTTTTTGTTAGAAATTGTTGGAACACCACTTATTGCCCATTTTTTACTACAATTTCATTCATATTTTTGTCATTGAGTCATAGCATGCTAATTGCACCAGAAGCACGTGTAGATCCCATAAACTGCAGCCTACAATAGCTTTTTTTGTGTGCTCACAAGTACGTCACATTAGGATGGTATCAATGAAAAGATAAGAGCCCCCTGAACGCTAACAAAAGGAAGACAAACTAGGTCATCGTAAGCAGCCACGTGTTTGCCAGATAATTTCATGGCAGGTCAGCGGCGGCATTAAGGAAAACGTAAGGATGCACTATAAGCTCAAATGAATGGTACTTATGCTATGACAGGAACTAGTGAAAACAATGATTGATATGTGGGGTTTGATGTCCCAAAACCACCATATGATTATGAGAGACGCCATAGTGGAGGGCTCCGGAAATTTTGACCACCAGGGGTTCTTTAACGCGCGCCCAAATCTGAGCACACGAGCCTACAACATTTAAGCCTCCATTGAAAACGCAGCCGCCGCAGCCGGGATTTGATCCCGCGACCTGCAGGTCAGCAGCCGAGTACCTTCGCCACTAGACCACCGCGGCGGGGCAACTAGTGAAAACAAGAGACTGCACACTCCCCCTTTCTCTCCACACTTACTTAAAAAAAAAAACACCCCCTAAAATGACTGGCTTGATCTGCAAATGTCAAGAAGAGATGGCACGAAGGAAAATAGTTACGCGCATGTCATGACCTTAAGAATTTTTTTTAACACAAGGCTTACTTTCAATGTGATTGCGAGCAAGTGCGTGGGCATGTGGCAGCTGCATTATCTATTCGATTCACGACATTCAAATCAGCCAATGGCCCTATCTGGATACATGGCACAAATGTTTGGGTTTATGGCATCCGCTGTAGAGAGAAGAGGGAATGATATTTGAATGAGGGGTAATGGTGAGTTCCAGGCCGCATGCTGTGCTATTACGTTTGATTCGTGTGTTCTCAGAAGCCTCGACTACAGATCATTTTCAGATAAGTTGAAAATGAGTTAAGACCCTTTTAAGCTTATTCCAAGCAGAATGTGGAAATATATGAGCGCACAAGGTAGCAGGAAAAGCACTTGACAGGAAAGACGCAACTACAACTGAACTTTTATTAGAAAACATTCATTGCACAAGAACACAAACGCACAGGCGCAACTATCACTTCAAGGTTCCACCCTCTCCTCCAAAAAAGGAAGTATACGTTTATCTACTTCAACAGCTCAAAAAAGACACCTCTTTTTCACTTATTGCTACCGAAGGAACACTGATACACGTGCTTGCGCTTGCCCTAATCTGTTCTGCTTCCATGATTTCTCTGGTCAGTGTGTGTTTTAATTTACTTAGAATTGTCGTGCTGCCCAACTGCGGATTGCACCCACAATCGCTGCAGTGCATTGACAAGTGCGTGCTACCTGCGAGAACCTTCAAGGACGTTGCATGTTCTCGGAGTCGATCACTTAAGCAATGACCCGTATGGCCGATGTACACTTTTCTGCAGCTCAAGTTCAGTTCAGTTGTAAAATGTTCAGTTATAAGTGAGCGTCTTTCCTGTCAAGTGCTTTTCCTGCTACCTTGTGCGCTCATATTTCCACATTATGTTTTACCAACTGGCCCAGCATTCCACTTTATTGTTTCAAGCAGGTCAACCCCACATCCACATGGCTGCTGCTTTGCAAGATATATTCAGCTACCAACTTATCCCATGCATTGGTCACTTCTGTCACCATGTGTTTGCACATGCAGCCTAGTGCGTGACAATAGCTGTAATGTGGGTCAGGGTGCACTTGCATATCTGCAGGCATTCTTTTAACAATGTGAATGTTCTACATCAATGTAACACTATAAATAGCCAAAGATAACATTCTGAATGCATTTGTGCATTTAGTCAGCCTGAGATACATTATGACGATTTCTTCAGCAGATAATCGTGGCAACTGATAATGGCGTGTTGAGAAAAACAGGATTTCTAGCAAACTTTTTTTCACTACACCCCTAGCCCAAATAGAGCGAGCAATAGAAAATATGGTGAACACTGCAGTTAATGTAACGCTAGCAGGTTGCATCTACAGAAATAATGCACAATGGAGCAATTGTATGTGAGGGTCTTTATAACAATTGTTCTCAAGTTTTGAAGGGAAAAGAATGCAATCTTATGCGTATTCTTCCATTCACAAATATTTTTCAATGTTCGAAACTAGGAAACTTGAAGTGAACCAACAACTCTGATCCAATCATCAGCTGTCAGAATACAGTACAAGATGTAATTGGCAATGACAGTTACAATGTGCAAAATACTCTGTCCCATACTAGGCACTTTCCAGTATGTATATTGTTGTCGTGCTTAATTTCCAAGCACCACAAAAACTGACTAGCAGTGGGATCTAACTACTGCCTTCCCAAACTGCAGACCACTTAATGCATCTGTTAACTGACAGTTGGCAGCAAACAGTTAACCTGGACCAAGGTCAACTAGATTTGAGATATTTACCATGCTTCTCGAAGAAGCTTTCTAGCATTCTTCCTTCGAAACAAATTCAGGATTCAGTAAAACTGATGAATCACTTTATAAATATGTATGTTACACCATACCCTGCTTTTTCACATAGCTCTTACATGCTCAGCACAAGTTTTCGATGAGCTTCGCTATTTTACGCTGGTGCTCCCGAAGCAGTGATGATGCTTTTTTTTTTTTTTCTCGAAGTTCCAACTTGTCTAGAGTGCTTATCATTCGGTTTATGTCCAAGCAGAAACTGACGCGTAAGCGCATGGTCGGAGCAAACAGGTGTGTAAGTTCAAGCCCTTCAGCTGCGCCAGTTAACGTGGCATTATTGGGTTCAGGGGGGCGCACACAATAAAATTAGCGGTAGTTAAAGGAGCTGTTCTCAACAAAACGTGCAAGCACAGGTATACAATTAAAACAACTAAAAACCTAAAATGAATTGTTGCAATGTTAGAGTTACGTCCTCGAAATAAATACACGAGTGCGCGCCCACGGGCAAGGCTGTCATAGATACCAAATGTACCTCCAGCGAACAGCTGTATCTATGCAGGTGTGTGCTTCCGCGAAAACTACGTTTTACAACGCGACTACCACTCGCAGGGTCCTACTTCATTTGCCGTATGTTTCGTGCGGGCTCATTCATCGGCAATGCCAAAAAAAAAAAAAAAAGCCCGCGGAAAGCGACCGTACAGCACAGTCGATCGGCGATTACGCGCGACGCCCGCGTGAAAAGACTTGCCAAATCTGTCACCACGGAATCGCGAGGTAGAATCACGTGAAAGTGAAAGTAACCGCCGGTCGCGGTGACAGAACCCCGTCTTGGGTGCTCACGACACCTAAAGACTTGACAACCGAAACCTGGAACCGGAGGAGGACGCAGCTTACACAGGCCCCAGGCACATCGCGATATCCGCTCGAAAGTACTCACCAGTTGTATGACAGGCAACGGTGGACGATCGCCAACCACGACTTCGCTCGAGAGAGCCTCCAAAACGCCTCCCCCTTCAACGCTACTGCGAACGGCAACCTCATGAATGAACACGCCAGGTGTCGCCAGCTGACATCTGAGCATGTAGTTTCGGTTTCGGTTTGGCAAGTATGTTATCGCAATTACGGTGTCGACTTGAGCATCCGTTATCGGAGCCGTGTAACAACGAGGGAGCAAGCTTGGATTTGAGCTTTGTAGGCTTTTCTACATTGAAAGAATAATAAACGCGTGACCACGGCTCTAATATTTTTGGGGCGTGCAGTAACCAGTTGGTCTCCTAGATGTTTTTGCGGCTCGCTGCTGTTTGGAAAACGATGCGGAAAATCACTGGTAACAAACCGCAAAGATATACACTCGTCAGTGCGTGCGTAGGCTTGCCCACAAATTGATAAGCACTATCTACGTACTGTTTTGCGCGTGAGATAAGAAAAGTTGAACGATGTCATTTTTCCTTGTGCTTACTGGGTGCCCTTCGACCGTACGCACGTCTACGAGGTCGTGAGAAAATGAGCGCGCAAACATACATGAACTGTCCACCGAGAGCGGAAAATATGAGATTGCTCTAAGCGGAAGCTTCACTACAATATTCCAATGCCCCCACTAGCATACAAAGATTTTTTCCCAATGCCTCTAACAGCATACAAAGATTTCTTTGACGTGAAAGTAAAAAAAAAACGTTCAAGCCAATGTACAAAAAAAGCATATGCCCTCATGTCACACAACAGAGACCCCGGGTCAACATGTGCGCGCAATTACGAAACAGCAAGAAACTACACGCGTCATTATTTACATATTGTAAATCTATGGCCAGAATCCTATAGCAACATTCAAATGAGTAATTAACAAAATTCGTTAAATACCCTCACATTTATTAGGTTGATGGTCATTTTTCATATGCAAGAATTGTGCGAAGTGACAATTCATGACATGCTCATATTTTCAAAACTGCTAAAGACGTACGTAACTCCGGATGTCCAAGTGAGTCTGCAGCTCAGCAAATTTTGGTGGATCTCGGTCGAAGTGAGCCATAAGCAGAAAATATATTTCATGGGTGAGCATGAGTTTTCCAAAAGTTTTGCCAACCAGCAGGTGTCGATTAACTCGCAAAAAGACATATATATAAAGAATTGTTCAAAGTTGATTTCGCGTTGAGTGTAAATTTCTAACGACGCAGCAGCCGAATGTGAAAAAGAAAGCGTTTAAAACACATAATAAAAAGTGAAAAACAACCCCGGATCCCGGTAGCAGATACTGAGGCATGCGATAAAGTGTACATAATGGAAAAGGAAGTCAAGGCTCCACACCATGTTTTCATATCTATATATAGCCACGAACTTTTTCTGACGGCTTTTTTTTTTTTTCGAAAACTATCTACTGTGACTAGATCTTTGGAATAGGTCATAATAATACTTCAGTAATTTTTCATATGTCACCGTGCGAGAATAGAAATGAAGGTGGCTATGATATATATTTACTGAATAATTTTACGGCTACGATAACGAAGAAAGAGTATTGATATGTGGGTTTAGCGTCCCAAAACCACCATATGATTATGAGTATATAGACCGAATTATAGGCAAATGCCTATTTTGTTTCTTTCGTTGCTATCGTGCCATTTTGACATATGAGCACAAAAACTATAGCCATGTGGTTTTTGTTTTATTTGTCATTTACTTCTTTAATGACGCTTCACTACGTCACAGGAGAAATTTTACTTAGGCAGTGGAAGTTGTCGCGTGCTCAAGGAAAAAAAACTTTGTATCACTGTAACTTCTAATCGGTCCATTACAAACTGCGAAAGCATGATGTGAGGAGGTAAGCTTGAAACCTTGGCCACTCGCTCGATGTGGGCTTTGCAAGCCAACTTCCTTTCCGGCCCTGTATGGTGTCGGAGCAACTCGGAGCTGGAGGATCACACGGCGCGGATGCACCAGCGCGTCGTTCGCGCGTAAGGTTACATTCGCATGAAATGCCGATGCCAGGCCGTGCACGCAGCCGGTGTTCTGTCGTTTCGGCGGTCTCTATTGTACTGCCTGTTTCTATGGGAAAGATCCCTCTATGTGCGCACGTTCGGAAAGGCTGCCACGGATCACGTATCCTATACTACGACACACAGCACCGCACCGCTGCAACTCCTCTATAAGGAACGATCCATAAAAAAAACACGCCAAGCGTTGTGAATTCTGGCACAGGCACGATGTGAGAACGGCGACAACATCAACGCAAACGAAGTGAAGGCAGCTTATGGTATCGCATCTCGCTCGATACGAAGTTAAAGAGAAAAAAATAAAGCGCATAGATTCCGTCTGTACGTTTAATATTCTTGTCAACCTTCATACTTCTATTCAGGCAACAAATTGCACAAATTACACGTCCTCTCGAATAGTTCTCGCAGTGTCACGTATACTACTTCACTATTCCTTGCTGTATAGATCACATCCATTATGTTGAGGCGCACGCCCGTGAGATGAAGGCGAAGTGGTGTTCAGTCTGACACTTCAGCTCTTTAACTACGGTGTGCGTAGCACGGCGAATCTTTGTAGTTGAGATCATGAGCACCCAGTGCATTAAATTTCTTGGCTTATAGAAATTCTCAAACCTGCGTAAGGGCCCTTTAAAGTGTTCACAGACAGAAGAAAAATTGTGCCGTTGCGGTTAAAACAAGTTATTACGAGGCAAAAAGACCCTTCTGGCCTATATTGCGCTCTGGCTACTTGAACCTGCATGTGTAGCCATTCTCAGCCATGCCGAAAAAAGAGACCCATAAGCATGTTCATTCGAAGGTGGACACCTAGCTCACCATACTGGACTAAAAATGGAGAGACCGTATTCTGCGAACCCTGCGGGAAAAATATGTATGGCTATACGGAACCATTATAGCACATTTGTACCATGAAAAACTAGAGCGTTTTTGTTTGCTTTCCTGTCATAGACACAGATCGCACACGCATTTCTTCGAAAGTTTGAATTTCGTCAAAGTTTATTGTGTCTATATATCTACGATTTTGGGAGCCTCAAACAGTGTTTTGCCCGCCTATACATTTGGCGCCTAAAACCCGGTTTTTCAAATCATAGAAATCCGGCCTCTGTTTTATGAGAGACACCGTAGAGGACCTCTGCGGAAATTTCAACCACCCGGGGTTCTTTAACGTCAACCCAAATCTGAGCACAGACCTAAAACATT
This sequence comes from Rhipicephalus annulatus, assembly GCA_013436015.1. Lineage (NCBI taxonomy): Eukaryota > Metazoa > Arthropoda > Arachnida > Ixodida > Ixodidae > Rhipicephalus > Rhipicephalus annulatus. The sequence goes on from WOVY01010506.1 coordinate 72,242, forward strand.
ATCACCTCCACCGGAAATGCAGCCGCCGCCACCGTGATTCGATCCCGCGACCTGCGGGTCAGCAGCCGAGTACCTTAGCGACCAGACCAGCATGGCGGGATGAAAAAAAAAAGAGTTAAGAAAGAAGCGTCGTATTAGAACGAAATACTCTTTTTTTATAGTAAAGACTACCATTCGACAGAAGTTTCAGATCGACACTTAGTCGACTTCATCTGTGACAGCGTTTGTAGCTCGAGAGACGAAATGTGTTCCAGGCTATTCACGTGCCATAAGCAGCAATTTCACCCTGTAACTGCCTTCACGTCACTAATATCAATGTTCAGATGCGACAAATAAGCGGAACTTTACCGGCAGGAATGCCGCCCGTCTTCTCAGCCAGGGCGAAGGAGCCGGCGCGTGAACCTTCGAGGTGGTACATGGACGCTTTGGAGAACATTTGCCGAGCTGCCGCGCTATACCGACGCCGTCGTACCCGCTTTTCGCGCTGATGAGATACGAGCGGCACAATACAAACACGCTCACGTCGGTGGAAGCGCTCCCTCTTCAGGCACGACCTTGTTACTGTGCAGTTATAACAACGCACATATCTGGGCCACTGGCACGACCTTTCTGGAAGTGGCTGGCCTGTAGTCCAATGCCGCGATGTTCGGCTCGCTTTGCAAGGCACTTTCTGCGAAAGTAATGCACGCTAAACGACGCTTGCGTATAGCGCTGCTCGGAAGAAGGAACACTGCCGTTTCCTGCGACGCTGTCGAGCAGTCTGCGGTTGCCTAAACGCTCGAGAAGTTACAACCCTTCTGGTACAGGGTGACCCCGAACACCCCGGATAGGGCATATGTGTATATTTGTGGGCAAAGCGTTTTTTTTTTTTTACGTGTGTGATAGCAGAGTCTCAGGAGATAGTTTTACAGAGGTGTAATTTCGTGACAGCAATCGCGTAATCGCCCGCACGAGAAGCATGATGTATATATATAGCGTTGCAAGATACGAAAAATGAAAACACGTCTTTGACGTAAGTAAGTGCGAGTACGAGCAATTCCGAGCAGCCGCACGGCTATGGACTGTGCAAACAAGAATATGCATACCCCGTTGAAATGTCTGCAAAGCTTTTGCTGATAGGGGCTTTTTACAACAGCGCGAAAAAAACAGCTGTAACTTACAGGCAACCGGTTAGCAGCGTAAAGATCATCTTCAAACCATGTTTTCGACGTGATACACAGAATACCTAATATTCAGCCTTTCTTTAGAAGTACCGAAAGAAAACTGAATATTTTAGCGGTCGGCTTGAACAGCGTGAGTCACTGAACACTTCCAGGAAAGGAAGCGCAGATTGAAATAGCAAATTAGTGTGGAGTGGTGGAGCTGCAGCGAATTACGCTGTGTCGTTGTGATATGCACGATTTTGTTGTCCCGAAACGAAGTTGCACTCGTCAGCTGGCCGACTCAGCAACTCGTCCCGTTCACCCACTACGACACGTTTTCTGGCAGTGGTAAACTCCGACTTAAGTGCTTGTGCTTTGGTGCTTGTGCTTTGGTGCTTGTGCTTTAGTGCTTGTGCTTTAGTGCTTGTGCTTTAGTGTTTAGTTTAGTGACACTGTGCTCAATGCAGCAATGAATGATATTGCTGGTCGTATACTGTGCTGAGAGCTTGAGGAGTGGACCACTTGCCCACCAAAAGCTTCAACTATTCTGGGCCTATTCTGGCGCATCACATCAAAACGAGCAAAGCCAGGAGACTTGATTCTACCGAGAGCACACGGTCTCAGTTCCTTCGGGACTAAAAACTATTTTCATATCTCTCACAGTTGTACTACCATTTCGTGTCAGTCTTGCAGCTATCATACCTGTGGTGAAGTAATGAGATACTTTGAGAAAAAAAAATCAACTACACCCGAGTTCCTCTATATGACAGATATTATGAACCTCCTCAAATATGGCACGTGTGAAAAGCTAATGAAATAAGTGAAATATATAGAAGACACTCGTCTACGCCTAATAACCATACGACGCCAGGAAAGATATAGTGGTCACCGTTTATAATAAATACGGTGCATTAACTGATTAAGAATGGAGTGCGTCCCATCGTAAACATGTTCTTGCGACCACGACGACCAGGATACGCATCTGTTGCTCGACTGTCCCTAGCACGTCATACACGACTCGAATAGGTGCTAGAATGGGCGAACGTTCTCATTGGCGAAAATACTACGACCATGGCCATCGCGACTAAACAAAGTAATGAAGGCCTTTCAACGTTTTTTTTTCGAAGGAAGTGAACAGTCGCACAATGGTATTGTATAGCGAACTAGCGAACTACACTGTAAGTGGGCATAGCTTCTGTACAAATACACATACACACATTATATATATATATATATATATATATATATATATATATATATATATATATATATATATATATATTCAAAATACCCTACAGACCCAACAGGGTATTGTGTAAGGGGAGCATAAAAGGAATAGATACACGAATTGGTACAATTTCATACAAACAATAACATAAGCTAATTGTCATTTATTATACAAGTTCTAACAGGAATAACAATGTGAAAGTATTCATTTTAACAGGAATAGAACGGCAATAAAAATCAGATGAGTATACATGTGAAATAAGGACGTAAAACAATCTAAAAAAACAAGCACAAATTGTGAAAATAATTTTCAATACTCAAAAGAAAACATCACTCAAGAATACACAACAGAACTGAATGGCATGTCAGTGTTCAAACCATCAAAAAAAAGTTTAATGTAAGAGAAAAAAAAGCGAAATACCAGTAGCAAATAAACACGTAGGTGCTGATTTTGATATGAATAAAATGAGCAGTTAATCCTGGAAATGGGTGAGTAGAAGGTGCCGGAATTTTTCTCGATCGCGTTCAGCTACGATTTCATCTGGAAGGCTGTTCCACATGCGGATGACACGGGCGAGTGCGGATGAGTTAAAAATGTATGTCTTAACGTACATGCGTGTGAATGAAAGATCATTATTCAGTCGTTTTGATGCGAATGCAGATGTTTGCAATGTCATTTATAATGGCCTTGTTTCATGTACAGTGGTGAGCACTGTTAGGGTGAACACGCGAGCGCGTGGTTGACGGCACTGTCAGCGCCCCGTTATGGTCATCACTGGAAACATTGCGCATGCGCATCACGCCTTCTGCGAAATAATTGTTCCACCGCGCATGACGTCATGAATTTGTTCGTCGTCTGCTAGCCGCACTTTTGTTTTCTAAGTCCATGCATCCTGCATTTTAAGATTTCTTTAAACATCTGTGCTTGAACAGAACAGGACAAAAAAACTTGTCTATCTATGGGGCCGCGTCTATTTGTTCCCTTCAAAGTTGTTCGGCATGCAATGCCGTATATAAAACCACCAAACATCTTTTGCAGCCGTTCATTCTGTCGCCAGATTGTATTATGGCCAGGGTTTCTGATGATGAACGGCGCTCAATTGTCGATCTTTCCCTGAAAGGTTATTCCCAGCGGTATATTGGCGCTTAAGTTAATAGGCACCTGACGACTGTGAACAGGATAATCCAAGCCTACAAATATGAAGGTCGCATTCAGGATGCAACCCACGCGCCCCGCCCAAAAGCTACCACAGACGATGAAGACGCCCTCATAGTTGCAGCTGCTTTTCGTAACCCTTTCTTGCCAGCCCCAGCAATACGCGAGGACTTGGATTTGGACGTTTCAGACACCACTGTTCGACGTCGCCTGCATACTCCGGGACTTCGCAGTCGCGTCGCAGCGCAGAAGCCACTAGTAACGGCGGCACACAAGGATGCACGACGGTAGTTCGCTGAGTTGCAAGAAGCATGGACATCAGAAGAGTGGGGTCGCGTCATCTTTTCGGATGAGTCGACGTTTTCGACGTGACAAGACCAAAGATTGCATGTTTGGACACTACCAGGCACACGGTGAGGCAAACTTACTGCTTTGAAAAGCAATTGTTTTAGTTAACGTCCAAATGCCACGCAGAAATGACCCAAACAACGTCCAAGGTGTTTCTGCCAGTGGGAGATCGAGTGTGAGCGTGTGGGGTGCTGTTTGAAGATATGGTTTAGGGCACCTGTAACGTATATGTGGACACTTGTTGTCGGAACAATAATGCAACTTTTTGAACAATGTGCTGTTGCCATATGCGAGCAGTTTATTCCCAGACGGTGATTACCTGTTCCAACAGGACCGGTCACCGTTACACACGGCGCGGGCTCCAGACGGAGCAGCACATGTAGCTACTAGAATGGTCTCCGAAAGGAGCGGACCTAAAAGTGATAGAAAACGCGTGGGGCCGTCTGAAGGCTTCTTTGGCAAGGAAGCCCTTTTATTCCGCGACTTCGGACCAGTTGTGGGCGCAAGTCAGCAACGAGTGGGAAAGGCTGAAGGCCGATCGGGAGTATGTTCGATCACTTTACGACTCGTTACCGTCCAGAATAGCTGCAGTCATTGCTGTAAGTGGTCACACGACTCGCTATTAGGTTTTCTCATGTTTTTATATGTATTCTCATGGTCTGGTTTAACTTGAATTGAAAAGTGCAATTTTCTTGAATAAAAAGTTTAATAATTATCCCTCCACTCTTTTTTTTCTTCACGCGCCAATCTTCAATCCAGATGGACCTTGAAATGCAGAAGGTATCAGCTCAGCAAACAAAAAAATGCGGCTAGCAGACGACAAACAAGCGTATCGATGACGTGATGCGCGCGGCGGAAAGAGTGTTTCGCAAAGCACATGCTGCGCATGTGCAATGTTTCCAACGATGGCTGTTACGCGGCGCTGATAGTGCCGTCGGCCACGCGCTCGCGTGTTCACCCTAACAGTGCTCACCACTTTACGTATTTATGAAATAATGAAAAAAGGTTTATATCACGTAGGCTGCTTAAATGGAAAAGTGATAAGTTTTTTAAATTTATGTAATGCTGCGCTATGATCGTAGCTTTGTGAAATGAATCTAGCGGCTCTATTTTGAATCGACTCCAGCATGTTAGTTTAAAAAGCTGTAATGAGGGGACCAAACTGCAGAAGCGAATTCTAGCTGTGGGCGAACAAATGTTACGTAAGCTAAAGCGCGTATATTTGTGGGCGTCTTACGTAGATTACGTCGTATGTAGCCTAATGATCGTGAGGCGTCACTGCAGATGTTGGTGATGTGGGTAGTCCAAGAAAGGTTTATATTACATTATATTAATTATATTACATTATATTAATTATATATATATATATATATATATATATATATATATATATATATATATATATATATATATATTACACACACACAGTGTATACCTAAGGGTTCGTTTTTCCGTGTTTTGACACAGTATTAATCAGATCTAACGGACAATGCCAAGGAATGTACAGGGGACGTTAGAATCAATGCAATGTAAATAAGAAGAAAGAAAAGTGGGTGAAAAAAACCTGTCATCAGCAGAAATAACCTGCTCACAGCAGGTTATTTTTTTCATTCACTTTTCTTTTTTATTTACATTACATTGGTTCTAATAACTTCCCGTATTATATATATACCAACGAGTCAGCCGCCGTATCCGAGGAGAATCGCCAGAATTCGGACCACTTCCTTCTGTGTCAAGGACATCAGTAACGGAGACAAGCGACACCACCACAAGTTACGCCAGGAGAAGTCGTAAGCCAACCTGTCATTCCAAAGCTGTTTCACGGTGACCCATACGAGGACGCTGAAGACTGGTTAGAGCATTTCGAGAGAGTGGGAAATCTAAATCAGTGGAACGAGGAGGGCAAGCTGCGCAACGTTTAGATTGCGTTGGAAGACTCTGCGCGAGTGTGGTACGAAAACCACGAGGCATCTCTGACGTCGTAGCAAGAGTTTCGGCGGCAGCTACTGAGTACATTCCACAACAGTGATCGCCGGAAAAAGTCGGAAGCAGCTCTTCGTACACGGAATCAACGAACGAACGAAGCGGTGGCGATGTACATCAAAAATATGTCCCGACTTTTCAAGCTAGCTGATCCCGGCACGACGGAAGACAAGAAGGTGCGCCACCTCATGCACGAGGTAAAGCAAGAGTTGTTCGCGGGACTCGTCCGCAATTCGCTTCGCACTGTTGCAAAATTTCGGTCGGAAGCAACAACCATCGAAACGACGCTGCAGCAGAGAGCCTGACAGTACAACCGCGACGTAGCCCGTGCATCAGCAGGAGTCTACTCAGCAGGCGTAATGGATAATCTTGACACATTGCGGAAGCTCATCCGGTCTTTTATAAGTGAGGAATTAAGGAAACTGCAGTCACCTGATCTCAAACCAGAGCTGTCTCTTTCGGAAGTTGTCCGAGAAAAAAATCGGCAGGCCATGCGGGAGCCACGGAGTGATGTGCCAGCGACACGACGGGCGGCAACGTACTCTGAGGTGTTCAGGCGACCTGCTCTGCACGGTGCACCGATCGAGACACCAAGTACCTCTGTGCAGACAATGCGCAGCCCGCCTGAAATCGTAGAGGAAGCATGCACTCCATCTCAAGCGACAGAGACAATGCCACGGAAGAGCGATGTATGGCGAGATGTCCACACGTAGGCCCTTGTGCTTCCACTGCGGAGAGGCTGGCCACCTATACCGATTCTACCGATATCGTCCAGCTGGTCTTAGGGGATTCATCATCAACGAACGCACCGTTTCCGCGAAACGGCGAAAGACCTTTCGAGATCTAAGAACACCTATTCTCATGTCGGACTTCGACCTGCCTCATCGTCATCAACCACGTTCACATTCCCCTGTGCGTTACCGCTCGTCTAGCGCACGTCCCTTCTCAAGCACGTCTAGGCATCGTTCACCTAGCTCGTCAAGCCCAAATGCGGGAAACTGAAGAAGGCGACCTATGGGAACGAGGCTACTGGCGACCTGGTATATGACGATTCTCCACTGCAATACGAGCGTGACGACGACGACTGTTTCCAGGTAAATGAGTGCATGCATGCAGTAGAGAGAAAATTACTTTAGACTTGCCGTTGGTGATTGACAGACTAGAGCTCAATGCTTTGATCGATACTGGTGCGGATTATTCTGTGATAAGTTGCGAATTAGCGAAGCTACTCAGGAAAGTTCTGACCGAATGGACCTCAAGTACGTACTCCTGGCGATTACCTCCTAACCCCTTTCAGCCGATGTACCGCAAGAGTCGTGATACAGAGCTTCATTTACGTCGGTGACTGTCGTCCAGCCCGTGAGGGAAGTCATGTTCGGAATGAATTTCCTACAAGCTAATGGTGTCATTAATTTTCAGAGGCCAAGCGTGTCATTTTCGACGGAACACGCTATAAGAGCAGCACGAGCAGAGGAGCAATACAACACTCCACTACGGGTCGTCGATGATCACGTAACGGTACCGCCACGAAGCAGTGTAATGGTTCTAGTCAGAAATGATAAATTTAGCGACTATGAAAGTGACAGACTGCAACATGGATGTTGTCCTGAACAGAGGTGTTTGTGCTGCACGAGAGATTATCAAGCTGCGAAACGGGTGTGCAGACACCCTCCTCAAAAACTTTGGGAACGAATTCCAACACATTGCAAAAGGAACAGCCATAGCCTTTCTTGAGTTCCATGAAGTGACATAAATAAGCTGTCTCGAAACTACACCAACTGATATGAAACATGTGACGCCGGCGACGTCATATCTGTCAATCCCAACCTTTCAGCGATTCAACGTCGACAGCTATATGGCCTAGTATAGGAATTCCGTAGCTGTTTCTCCAATAGTTCAAAGGTACGGCGCACGAGGATTACGAAACACAGGATTATAATAGACGCGACAACCAGGTCAGTATGCCAGCATCCGTATCATGTTTCACCGAAGGAAAGGGAAGTTATAAAGAATCGGGTACGGGTGATGCTTCAACATAATGTTATCCAGCCTTCTAACTGTCCGTGACCATCTCCCGTGGTGCTTGTCAAGAAGGAAAACACGCTACGGTTTTGTGTGGACTACCTAAAATTGAACGCTGTGACTAAAAGGGATGTATACCCCCTTACGCCCATTTACGACACGTTCGATCGACTTCGGTGTGCAAAGTTCTCATCATTAGATCTCAAGAGTGGATACTGGCAAATTGAAGTTGATGAACGTGATCGCGAGGAGACTGCGTTTATTATCCCGGATAGACTGAATTTACGCTTACTATACTCTGTTGTGCGCTGGCAACGTTCCAACGCATAATGGACACTATACTTTCCGGATTGAAGTGGCAGTGTTGCTTAGTGTATTTGGACGACGTGGTCATTTTCGCCGCAACATTCGAGGAGCACACGAAGCGCCTTCAATCTATGTTAGAGGCAATCCGTTCGGCAGACTGGACCATCGAACCTGAGAAGTACCGATTCAGCTTCGAAGAACTTCGATTTCTTAAGCACGTCGTCAGCGCCAAAGGCGTTCGACCTGATTCCGAAAAGACAGCCACCGTAGCAAGGTTTCCGGTACCAACTGACAAAAAGTCAGTACGGAGATTTTTAGGTCTGTGTGCGTACTACACAGACGGTTTGTTCAAAATTTCTCGAAAATTTCAGAGCCTGTAACAAAACTTACGAGGGAAGATGAGCCTTTTCAGTGGCCAAATGAGCAACAGAGCGCCTTTAACGAATTATGAAAATGGTTGGAAAAGCCTCCAGTTCTCTCATTTTGATGAGACAGCTGACACAAAAATACGCACAGATGCGAGTAACAATGGCCTTGGATGCGTTCTAATACAGTGGCAAAATGGCGAAGAAAAGGTCATAGCTTACGCCAGGCGGACTAACAAAAGCAGAGACCAACTATTCGGCCACAGAGAAAGAATGTCTTTCCGTTATCTGGGCCATCATTTCGGCCTTACCTATATGGTAGGTCATTCAAGGCAGTCAGCTACCATCACGCCCTTTGCGGGCTGGCGAACATCAAGGATCCATCCAGACGAATAGCAAGGTGGAGCCTCAGACTGCAAGAATACGATATAACTGTGGTATACCAATCTGGGAAGAAGCATACCGATGCTGACTGTCACAGGCACCTGTAGACACAACAATATCAGAAGACGAGGACTTTCCGTTCGTAGGTATTGTCGAAACTACTCAAATAGCCGAATTTCAGCGTACTGACGAAGAATTGCTCTCCCTCATCAAACACCTGGAAGACGGTGACGTACAAGTGCCGGGTACATTTTCCAGAAGCTTCGCATTGTTCTGCCTCCGTAAAAAATGTTCTCTAAAAGAGAAACTTTAGGCCCAACCGCGAAAGTTTCTGCTTGTTCCTACAACTATGAGACAAGAAAAAATACGAGCGTCCCACACTGAGCCCACGTCTAGACATTTGGGCGTGACTAACGCTTGCAAGAATCAGTCTGCACTACTATTGGCCTAGGCTATTAGCTTCAGTACAGCGCTATGTTAGGACATAGCGCTGGAAAACACCTAGTGCTACACTGGCGAGCCTTCTACAACCTATAGACCCACCAAAAGCGCATTTCCAACAAGTTGGAATGGGCCTCTTTGGACCCTTCCCGACGTGTTCATTCGGCAGAAAATGGATCGTTGATTTGTGGGGTTTAACGTCCCAAAACCACCATATGATTATGTGAGGCGCCGTAGTGGAGGACTCCGGAAATTTCGACCACCTGGGGTTCTTTAACGTGTGCCCAAATCTGAGCACACGGGCCTACAACATTTACACCTCCATCGGAAATGCAGCCGCCGCAGCCGGGATTCGATCCCGCGACCTGCAGGTTAGCAGCCGAGTACCTTAGGCACCATAGACCACCGCGGTGGGGTTATGGCGGTATGGTTTCCTGTGCATATCTGTGCGTGTCAGTGAGACATGCTTTACTTTTTAACCACACAGCTGTCATTTTTATAAAAAAGAACAAGCGAGCACGTGGCAAACAGCCTCGCTCTGCACGTGTGGAACGCGGCAGCGGCGAAATACAAAAATAAAGAAGAGTGGTGCCGTTTGTCCTGTTACATACACTCCCATCCCCAATGCGGATTTAGTTTTACGATTTCTTTTTGATAACCATACTTTGCCGACATTTCAGTGAAGAAGGATTGTTTTCAATAAGGACTGTCGCTATCGCAGCTTCGCACTGGTGCTTTCTCAATAAGGCGCTAAAAGAAAGGAAAAGCTGCAAGATGGCTGCAGAACCTATAGGAACAACTCCGCTCCCTCAGTTTCCCACTGCGCCAATGCGCGGCGTCACATGCGTGTTTCGAAGCTATTTGCTACGCATTCACGTGTTTCCTTGCATAAAAATGACTGCTGCACAAGCGAGCCACTACTAACAGGTACTCCTGTTTGAACCTTTGGGAATTATGTATACAGTTGTTAATGCACAGATGTACACTTCTAACTGTGCATGATTCATACAGCTGTACAGCTGGAAAGCGCTATTCATCTACAGCTGGAAAGCTCTCGCACTGTGTTTCACAATGAATGTGTACAACAAGCTCATGCTCATACGCGTCTCATGTACAGCTACATAGTTTTTTTTTTAATGTCCAGGATTTCACGTGGTGTCAAAGCTACGATGTGACTACTGGGTACATGCAGCAGTGGCGGGTTCCCAAAATTGGCCTGACGTACACTAGAATCGTGTAGTACACATGCCCCTTGCATTTGGCCTCAATTAGAATGCGACTACCACGGCCGGGATCGAGCACGCAACTTTCGTGTCAGTAGCCGAGCACCGTAACTATATAGTTCCACCGAGGTGGACCTGCGTTGCCTTTCCACAATTAGTGCTCGACTTCGTGACATTTTGCACCGTTCCTCCAGTTTTGCGTGTGTGGGCGCGTGCGTGCGTGTGTTTTATGATTCGCATGTTGAACTAGGAGTAGACGCTGCCACCAGAAAGATTCCATTTTCTCCTGCACATAATAAAAAAAACAGTTGTCGCGCAAACACTGCAGAAGTTTTCCAAGAACCGCAGAAATTAGAAATGCTTATGGAATGCCATTGTGGTCATGCAGAAGAAAATGTTCGCCATATTCTCTTGGAGTGCGTTAAATACGCGAATGAAAGAGAAAAATAAAGAACAAATTAGCAAGTTTAGACAGACGGCCCCTCACAAAAAAAAAACTACTTGGACTATGGCCTGAGGTGCATCTCCAGAAAAAGGCAATAATCTTCCTGACAGACTTTTTAATGGAGACCGGACTGGACAAGCGCCTATGATAGACATCCAGAGAGGAATATATATATATATATATATATATATATATATATATATATATATATATATATATATATATATATATATATTATAATGTGTTTATGCATACACTGACAGTAGAAAAGGAAGGTGTGCGTGTAAACAGTTTGACTGTGTGAACTGCTCTAAGAAAACTGTATTGGCATGATATTTGAACTGCTTTTAGTGTGCTATTATGTCTTTTTTTTTCTTTTCCGTGTTAATTTTTGGGTACCGTTATGTATTCTTTTTTTTTTCGCTGCAGAACTTCGTGATATGGAGTAGCCGACGCAATATGCACCTCAACCTCTGCACAGTAAAGCCCCGCCGCGGTGGTCTAGTGGCTAAGGTACTCGGCTGCTGACCCGCAGGTCGCGGGTTCGAATCCCGGCTGCGGCGGCTGCATTTCCGATGGAGGCGGAAATGTTGTAGGCCCGTGTACTCAGATTTGGGTGCACGTTAAAGAACCCCAGGTGGTCGAAATTTCCGGAGCCCTCCACTACGGCGTCTCTCAATCATATGGTGGTTTTGGGCGTTAAACTCCACATATCAAATCTGCACAGTAAAACAGTTAAAACAGACAGAAATTACTTATGCACTGTATCGCAGTAAGACAAGTGTGCGTGGTGTTTAAAACCTAAATTTTAGTACGTGTAAGTACAGGTCTCATATGCAAGTACGTAACCTTGTCTCCCTTTGGACCGTACTTTTTTTGTATACGCGTTTCTTTTTACGACTGTTGTGCTCTATCACTTCAGTGTATGCGGTACAGCGAGAAGGTCTTCACGGCGTCTCTCTTATCACCTTGGCGCAATCCGGAGTCTTGAGCGTCGGTGCGAATGACAGTTCGCACGTGACTGAAAACTTGACGTCCCGTATTCGCGGTCCACAGAGGAAGAAGGAACCACTGTCGTGTGTCGACCGGGGTCACACGTGGAAGATTCCCCACAACATCGTAAAAAAAGGCATGTCGCACACCTAAACACGTGCCGTGGTTTACTGCCACGTCGAGATATGCTTTACGACAGTGGCGCTCGCACGTTATTGAGATATAAGTGAGAGATAACGGAGATATCGACATGCCTGGAAGCCGCGATGGAGAAGTTTTGTTTTTTCCGAGTGCAGGGCGCATTTATCTAATCTAGCGGACGTATAGTGCGTGTTGCGCTCGATAAGCATTCCTTAATGCTATCACCGAGTACGACCTGCATGCCATTATGAGAGTTCTCGTACGTCCATAGTGAACTGGATAGAATTACATTATAGCTGGATATTTGGAAACGAGTTGACAGAATTACACGAGTGTTAACGCGCGTGTATAAGCCCCGAATCGCTCAACACATGATGGTTGAAATTTGATCATGCGTTAATCCTTTCGGCCCTGATGGCCTATAAAAAAGCAAGAGAAAATTTCGCCGCAAATTGTGACAGAAGTAACTCAGAAATTCAAAGAGGTGCCTGAACCACATCGGACAGTGCGCCGCTGTTTGTGATAGACTGCAGCTTTTTTTATGAGACATTGATCTTTGTCGTACACGCGTTGGTCGATACAGCTGGAAGGCGAGAATTAACTTGGCCACATTTTCGTGCAAATCGCGAACGCTGCTAGCGTACGTGCATGCCACTGCTGCGGGAACGTCCTTTAATTTACGTTTTGCACCTGCGTACATTCACGTGACGTCATTTGCAGAGGAATCACCTTGCTGTCATTAAAAATACGCACACACAATTAAAACACATGCAAGTCGACCCATCTGGCAATGAACTAAACCTAGGTTGGTTCCAATGCTAATGATGTGAAGGCGATTTCGTTTAACTAAAATTTAAATATCAAGAAAATAAATGACGCAAGTGATGATGCGATGTTAAAAACATTTACAATGTCAACGTATACACTATGACAGCCTCTAAAGTATGAAGCACATTTGGACAAGTCATTAAGGCGAAAATAGAAAATAAAGATACCACACGAGAATGCCTTCCCGCACAAGAGATCATGGTGCTCTCAAACATCAACATTATCAATTAAATACGAGCCTGTAGCCACGGAAAGGATGCTCGTTGAGAAAACATATGCGAACTGCAACGTCATTCTATTTATTACAGCGCAATCTTGACAATACCACAGTAATTCGGAAGCAGCCATATTCGATATATTGTTCCTGTGTTACCAGTTTCACAGAAGAGGAACAGACTAAGAAATCCCTCGAGGATGAGAAGGGATATGCACTTTCTCAACAGATACTGCAAATTGAGTCACGGGGTTCCCTTCGCGTAGAGACATGTGAAATAATAAGAGCCGCATTTGAAGATTAGAAAAGTTTGTTCACCGTGGCTGAGATTCAGGAGAATTTGGAGAAAGAAACTGATAACTTCATTGTCCTTGTGCATTAGCTGCAAATGATGATACTCACTGTAGATGGGCCCATAATCGGAGAAATTAGATTTGCAATAACAACGTCGCAGAAAAACAATACTCCTGGCTTAGATGGCCTTAGTGGTGAAATTTACATAGCATTTCAGGAACTTCCGACACCTTTCCTTGAGCAACTTTTTAAAGAGGCTTATGAAGGTGGTGAACTGCCTCCTCTCTATCAGGGCCATACAACAATAATCCCAAAGAGTACTGATCTGAGATGATACAACCTGAGACGATACCAACCTGAGACGATACAGAATGGTTTTATTTATTGTGACGCATTCTACTTTTGGGACATACCAAAAAGAACAATAAGGAAAGAACTTCCAATCACAGCTCATGGTTACTAGGTTCCTCCCTCTAAAAAAACCCACATACATTTTTTTTCACAAGGTTCTTACAGAGCAAAGAATGCCATTAAACAACGTCACGAGCAGGGTCTCACGTGGCCTCCAGACTACTGGTGATGCATCCGAAGCCACGCAAGGGTGCTAAATAAAGCGTGACTTGTTAAAAGAAAAGGACTAAGATTACGCTCACACACGCCTAATAGTGAACTCCGAATAATATTGCATTACTTCAAATCATGTACAACCAAGCACACGTAAGAAAAATGTGAAATACTTAACATATTGGTGAACTGAATTTTCTGAGCTTTTTTTTCACACTAGAAGATAATTTTGTTTGCCCCTTTATCATATCCACGCTTTTGCTGTTAGCTGGTGGCTCTTACGTACCTGACAAGTGCTTCTTCAGAAAATATAGATGCATGATCTATCTTGAAACAACTTCCAGAAGTGACGAAATCAGATAACCGCGCTGCATTTCAGTGGATTCCCGGTTGCTCCGAAGTGTGCGTTCGCACGTTCGACAACATCAACCGGGCCACATGACTTATACCATCACCACCTAGAACTCATTTAGGTGGTGTTGCTTATACCCTTGATTCTCTTATCATTGAAAATGCGGAAAGGCATCACCACTGCTTTTCGTTGCCCGCTGCTAACGGGCAAATGCGCACTTTTCATCCGATGGATAGCATAGACGCGTAGACCACTGCTCTTGCTCTTCTTATAAACTTTTAATTCGCTCTTTTAGCTACATTGTAGTTTCTGTTCGTAGTCACTGTGCTTCTGTATGGTGCGTGCTCCATGCAGGAGCTCTGATACCAGGGAAGGCGTCGATACCTGCTCGTTCCCCGCCGATGACTGGTAGGTTAGTTTTGTCAACGCGTGAATAATTTTTATGTTTTGTCGATGGATGCATTCTCATGAGCTGTTGCCCCTGCAATTGTTGGGTATTTACGTTCACCCGTGAGCCAAAGTATGCGGGTCGTTGCAATCCGCGCACATTTGCCGTCTTTCTCAACTAGTGACAAGACGTGTGCTCTCAAGAGCATTTTTTGTGCTTAATTCTACTAGAGCGACGCTATTGAAACCAATTTCGCCAAATTAATGCTCACGATAGCAGACTGTTTCTGACTAGATGTCGTAGAACACGATTTCGGTATATTCTCCCGTGGTTTCCTTACTTTTTGCTCATGGGTGTGCATGCGTTTGCACTTATTGTACACGTCTTCGAATGCTTACGCTTCTCTCGACTGCCCTCGCAACGCGATTTTATTTTCGCCCCCCCCCCCCCCCTCTTCTGATTGGTGCCCGGTGTCTTCAGTTTGGACTGCAATACGTCGCAATACATACAAAAATGGCAGCATATCCACGGGGTGAATGATTGAGAGTGGGGCGAAGCATCCGTTCGTCCATGCGTCTGACTGTGTGAACGTCCGTGCGTCCATCCGCCCGTGCGTGCGTGCGTCTGTTCGTGCGTTCATGCGTACGTTCGTCCACGCGTTCGTCCACGCGTTCGTCCACGCGTTCGTCCACGCGTCCGTCCACGCGTCCGTCCACGCGTTCATCCGTCCGTACAGCCATCCATGCGTCCGTTCATGCGTCCATCCGTCCGTTCATGCGTCCATCCGTCCGTGCAGCCATCTGTGCGTCCGTTTATGCATCTGTGTGTGTCCGTTCGTCCATCTAGTCAGCACTCCAAGTACCACCATCTCGCATGTTTTCACCATATATGCGTCCGCCTGTGTGACCATCCGTGCGTTCATCCGCCCGTCCATGCTTGCATCTGTTCATGCATCCGCACGTCCATCCATGCGTCCGTCCCTGCGTTCGTTCATGTGTCCATCTATGCATCCATCCGTTTGTGCAGCCATCCGTGCGTCCGTCCACGCATATGTGTGTGTCCGTTCTTCCATCTAGTCAACACTAAGTACCACCATCTCTCATCTTTCATATATTCCTCGTATAGAAGCACCACCACCCAGCGGACATTCCAAGGACTAAACGAGAGGTGGCACACGCATACTTTCTTACGGCTTGCGCTTCTTGTCTACTTCCCACGTTCAACCACCTCGAGCTCATGGTATATACTAGTTCACTGTATCCGTAGCACTGCGGCCCAACGCTCGCTAAACCTTTCTAAAACCAAGGAGATTATGCCCAGCGAGTATAACGTAGCAACCCTTTCTTGTCAGATAGTACTCAATGTACTTGCCAATGGCTGCTAATGGGGAATGAGAGACAGGAGAATTCAGCTTTTAGTTAATGCGCACACTGCGAATTTTTTATTCAACAACGCACAGGAGAAATCTCCCGCCGGCACCACCTTGCAGGTCAAAGTGTAAGACTGGTTACGCACTACGACTACGACGAGGGATGAACGGGTGCCGCTTTAAGGAGCTTCGCCCTTAAAAGAGCCTGACTGATAATACTCTATATTACCTGTTTATCTTGTTGGGACTTTATTCACTATAAAAAAAGTCGTATGATTGATAGACACGCTGAGTCACTACGGTTGACGAGATCCATCTCTCGAGAAGCAGCTGCTCAAATGCGCAGTGTTGAGACTTTTGACCCCGTTCCGGAGTGGCTTCTTGACGCTTGTGTGTGTGCCTGACTTATGAAGTATGTCGTGCGTACTTCACTGGTGATGATTTTATGCGTTAAAAAAGTAACATCGTGGCTTTGTGGTAGGACACCTGCTTGCCAACCGAATGGCCCGGGTTTGATTCTCAAAGGGAGCGAAAATTTTATTTTTATTTTGATTTTTTTGTTTTTTTCACTTACCGACGATTTTTCGCTCACAAACAGCGGTGCCGACGCCGACATTTATGCGACATGAGCTCTCTAAAGGTGTTGCGTTAAAATTTAGGAGACCCAACGCCTTGCGGGATTGTTTCATGCGAAGCAGTTGGCGAGTAGTCTGCTCTGAGCCAGTTGTTACGAGTTGGATCGACGTGTTTGTTTTCTTTGTAATGACATAGACATTGTAGGCTTACCAGGAACGTCGACCACATACAGTGGTGTTTAAAGTGTAGCATATAGTCTGACGTAACGTCACGCTCACCTTTGAGTAGAGACACGAGTAGAATCGAAACAAAGTGCACCACTACATAAGTGTTTCAGTTATGTAAATATACGTAACATTCCTTAGCGCATTTTTTCGAGGTCGAGAGCCGCTTGAATGCAGCTTGCTGAATCATAGGAGCACGAAAGTAATGTCTATTAAACTTATAAAAGCGGATCCAACACGAATCCCGCTTGACTTTAACCCGACATGACACCTTCATTTAGGGGTACATACGTAATCTTTACTGCTTTGTTTTAAAATTAGTTAAGCGGCATCGATTAAGGTTGCACCGGCATAACGACCTCACAGGGTCTTGTCCAAAAAGTTTCAAGACCTGGCGTGACCGCTGGAATACCCGACTGCCATGCAGAATGCCGGGGCTCGATTATTGCTGGAATTTTTCTTTTTTTTTGCATCTGTGGCGTCAGCGCTGCTAGATCAATTTGTCCTAACGTTGTTTCATTTAAATTACCACTGTCTGTTGTTGCCGTTCTCAGGTAGATAGGAACTGTCAGTCCCCTGTGACACATAACCGCATACCTTCGGTGCGTGCCACACGTGTTTTGGAGGAAAAGGTACGACGACGTACCGCTGCAGGATTTTCACGTTATCCATGTCATTCGCCAAATTCGCTGAACCTGCCATGACAGGTTTGATTCCAGAGAGCATTCAGATGTAGGCGGCTAGATGGATACTGTTGTGGTCTGGGTCCTGTGGGTCTCGTCGTTGGTAGCTGGCTCCCATCGGACTCGTCCCTTATAGCGAGAAGCAATGCTTATATGGGAAAACAGAGAACAGACGTTTATTTACATTAGAGAGAGGTCAATAAGAAAGTTTAGATATATAGTGGCGTTCTTCGTACATGGCGAGCTCTCCACTCGAAAAAGCACCGAATGAGCCGTGGGGGCTCATTATAAAGGGTCTGTCCTCCCCAGATCCCTAGATCGGGGACCGCGTACAGATGGCACCGTCCAATCACGGACCACACATTACCCGCGAGGGTGACGAGCACGCACGGTCCACGCGAACGTTCAAAACTGAAGCGTGGTCACCGCACGGCCATGTGGCACGAACGCGGCTCCCCCCCCGTCAAGGTGTGTCGCTGGGCGAGGGGTCTGGAGTTGATGACTGCATCCATCGAAAGGGCCGCCGTAAACAAGCTTCAAAGGGTGCCGAACAACTCGTTCAATTAGCGGGACGATTCCCGGCCGCCGCCGCCGCCGTCATCTTCCAAAGAAGAAGCTGCACCGGTGGTCTCCCGAACTGCTCACGGCGCCGCGGCGGCAGGACGCCGCACCCTCCGGCCAGGTGGGAACAATACATGGCGGACACCGGCCGCCCACCCGTTTGGCGACTCAAAAGGAACATCAAAAGGAACGCCGATCCATTGTCAGACCTGGCGCCGGTCCTAACAGCCTCTCCGCCGGGAAAGAAGATCCCGAGGTGCAGTGGCCAGCAGGTACTGTGCAGCGGGATCTGTATTGCAGCTTGTCGGCTCTTCCTCTATTATTTTTGTCCCGAACACTGGATCCGATGATCATTGACCAAGAGGGCGTTGCTCGCAGGGATGAGGTGACCCCTCTCCACCATATCTTCCGCCCACCACCAATGAGGAACTGCGGAAACTGCGCCGAAAGCACACCCACACACGAGCAAGCACACGGCAATTCCCTACTCAGAATCACCAGACTTAGATTCACCTGTGGAAGTCATTTCCTTCTACCTCAACTTTATTCCTGTGGCCCCCGCCGAGTCGCAACACCACATCAGCCACTTTTGAAGACATTAAACAAAACACTTGACACATGTTTGGATAAATACAGAAAACTAGTGGGCCTCAAATCGAGGATAGAAAGCAGAAAATCGTTTTGAAGCCCTCGGGGTACTAGGGACAACGACTCAGACCATCTGCGTTGCTGTTGAGTTTACCCTTCTTGTAATGGATATCAAAGGTGTATTGTTGAAGAGCTAAGCTCCAGCGCAAAAGACGGCCGTTTTTCGATGACATGGACTGTAGCCATGTGAGGGGACAGTGGTCAGTCTCTATTGTGAACCTAGAACCGGCGATGTAGCAAGCTAGCTTCTGCACAGCCCAAACAACGCAGGCACATTCCTTTTCTGAGGCACTGTATGCTTCCTCACGAACAGAAAGCTTTCTACTGGCATACAGTACAGGGTGTTCCTGGTCGTTCTCTCCCCTCTGACAAAGCACGACACCCATACCCCGGTCGCTGGCGTCACACTGAAGAATGAACGGCTTAGAGTAGTCAGGCGCGCTCAACACTGGCTGACTTTTTAGTGCCTTCTTTAGCGTAGAAAATGCATGTTCCTTGGCCCCATCCCATTTTACGGTCTGGGGTTCAGTCTTTCTAAGAGCGTCTGTCAAGGAACTTGCAATGTCAGAGTAACGCGGGATATACCTTTGATAATAACCGGCCAATCCAAGAAACGACCGAATGTCTTTCTTGGTTCGTGGTTGGGGAAAGTTGTCTATTGCGGCCAGCTTTACTTCTGACGGCCGGCGGTAGCCTTGGCCTATTACATGCCCTAGATAAGCTACCTCAGCGCGCCCCAATTGGCATTTCGCAACCTTCACTGTTAAGCCGGCCTCACGCAGACGACATAGCACAGCTCGCAAGTGTTTCATGTGGTCTATCCAGGAAGAAGAAAAAATAGCAATATCATCTAGGTACGGGAGGGCAAAGTCCTCCATACCCTGTAACACTTTGTCCATTAGGCCAGAAAAGCAATAAGGGGCATTCTTTAATCCAAAACTAAGGACCTTCGGCCGAAATGTTCCCATCGGGGAAATAAACGCCGCAAGCCTACTAGCCCTTTCAGTTAGAGGCACCTGCCAGTATCCCCTGACTAAATCCAAAGTCGAGATGAAATTGGCACTGCTGACTTGCTCAAGCCTTTCCTCAATATGCGGAATTGGATAAGTTTGGTCCTTTGTAATCGAGTTGAGCCTCCGATAGTCAATACACGGTCGCGGCTCTTTCCCTGGGACCTCAACCAAGATCAGAGGCGAGGTGTAATCACTCTCTCCTGGCTCGATCACTCCTAGCTCGAGCATTCGGTTTATCTCCGCGGCCATTATTTCCCGTTGCCTCGGGGAAACGCGGTAAGCTTTAGAACGAATTGGTTCCGAAGATGTCAGCTCAATATCATGAACTAGGGCTTTGGTTCTGCCAGGTGTGTCTGAAAATGTTTCTTTAAAGTCAAACAATAGTTCCTTCAGTTCCGCTTTCTGATCTGGCTCCAACTCCGCCTGCTCTACCAGGTTACTAATAGTCTCGCCAATGTCTTTGTTTTCTGTTGTTAACTCCGGGAAATCAATAGGCATTTCTTCCGGTTGATTGAGCGACATGTTTACAAACGGCATGCCTCTGCTGGTACGGTTTGAGCAGATTAGTGTGGTACACCTGTTGCGTTTTACGCCTTCCCAGTCCAGTAACCAAGTAATTTGTGTCTGACAATTTCTGAACTACCTCAACAGGTCCCTCCCACTGGACCTGAAGTTTATTCTTCAGTGAGGGTTTCAGTATCATCACTTTTTCCCCTACTCGAAAGCTTCGCGTCCGGGCTGTCTTGTCATAATAGCGCTTAGCGTGTTTTGAGCTCTGCGCATTTCCTGCTCCGCTAGTTCTTGAGCTGCGTGAAGTCGGTCTAACAGCTCAAGCACGTATGCTACTACCGAAGGGTCGTCCCGCCCGGCCCTCCCAAGATTCTCGAACAATGCGAAGTGGGGAGCGAAGAGCACGTCCGTAAACAAGCTCCGCAGGCGAAAACCCTGTTGATTCGTGAGGAGCGATCCGAAGCGCGAACATAGCTGCGGGCAAGCAAGCCTCCCAATCCTCTTTTTGCTCATAACAAAGGGCGCGTAGCAGCCGTTTCATGACTGAATGTACCTTTTCTACAGCATTTGACTGAGGGTGGTACACTGAACTGTGGATGATTTTAACGCCACACTTTTCTAGAAATGTCGAGGTTAGTGCACTTGTAAAAAACAGATCCCTGGTCGGACTGAATTTCTGCGGGGAAGCCTACACGTGCAAAGATAGATAAAAGCGCTTTAACTACCTCCTCCGAGCTGAGCTCCTTTAACGGTACTGCTTCCGGGAATTTCGTGGCCGGGCAGAGCACTGTGAGTATGTGCCGGGTACCCGGACTGCGTTACAGGAAGTGGACCCACTGTGTCTATAACTAGCCTGCGAAACGGTTCTGTGATAATGGGGACCAGCTTCATAGGTGCTTTAGCCTTATCCCCTGGCTTGCCAACGCGTTGGCACGTGTCGCAGCTTCTTACAAATGCCTCCACCTCCCGAAAGCAGCCGGGCCAGTAAAACTCCCGTAACAAACATTCTTTTGTTTTTTTGATGCCGAGATGCCCTGACCACAAACCTCCGTGGACCAGGTGCAGCAGCTCCTCGCGGAAAGGATACGGTACGACTAGCTGATTAAACCGAACTCCTTTTCGACTTGTGTACTTTCTGTACAAGACGCCCCCCTTCTTGGTGACTGAATGTTTTGCTTAGCCACCCCTTCCTTCGCGTCTGGCGTTAAGTTACGGAGAGTGGAGTCATTTTCCTGTTCCACTATCAGTTCTGTAGGACTTACATTTAACAGCTTTATAGTGCATTCTACTTCTCGAGATGCCTCGGATTCATCCGGTTTCTTACATCTTTCTTTAGATATTGTGTTTTGAGGCTCCATTATAGGGCGGTCCAGTTTCGTGCCAGGTAAAGAAGGCTCTGCCGCTGAAGCTGTTTCGTCTGCCACCGGATCTTTACAAACTGTCTGAGCGGCGAGCTCCCTTGCTTTGGATCGAGTTAAGGCCTGTACGATACCCTCACTGAACCCAATTCCTTTTTGTCGCAGCAAGTACTCTGATTTATTTGAGAACAAATACGGGTATTGCACTGGGAGATGTGCCGAAACGGCAGCTTCAGTGTCTAGAACACCGAAAGGGCCTTCGATGCGGACTCTTGCTACTGGGAGACAGGCACTGTTTGTCTCTACTGCTTGTCTTATCCACGCGCATTCTCCTGTAAACTGACTCTCCTCGACATAGGACGGGTGCACTACATCCATAGTGGCGGCCGAATCGCGGAGCACGCGGCACGGTTGGCCATTCACGACTAGGTCTCGGATGTATGGTTCTAGCAATTTCATGTTTTCGTCATTACTACAGAGTGACATTAACACAACTTTCGGGTTCTTACAACCCAAAGAAATATGCCCCGTCTGTTGGCAGTTATAGCAAACTATCGGCTTCTTGGCCTCGAACGCCTTTTTCTGTTGCCCTTCCGCCCTTTTCTCGGGTGCTTCTTCCTTTCTCTTGTTTTTCTCATCACCGCTTCCTTTGGAGTCTAAACCCTCCTTCGGCATATACCGACCCGACTTTGTCCATCGCGGAGGCTTGTCGGCCCGATATTTACTAATCTCCCTCCTAGGGACATCCTTGCCTTCGAGGGCACGGCGATTTACGTACTCCTCTGCGAGCTCTGCCGCTCTCGTGATAGTATCTACTCCTTGTCTATCCTGAACCCAGTACCTAATGTTTTCAGGTAGACGCCGAAAGAATTGTTCCAACGCAAAACACTGCAGAGTCTTTTCCGCGTCGCCAAGCGCACCCTCCTCTCTAAGCCATTCCTCCAGATTTACCTTTAAGGTGTACGCAAACTCTGGGTATGACTCGTCTTTGGCTTTCTCGATCTCACGAAATTTTCGCCTGAACGCCTCCGCTGACAGTCTGTACTTTTTGAGCAGACTCGCTTTGACTCTGTCATAGTCGTCTGCGTCTTCTTTACCCATACGGGCTATAATGTCAGCTACTTCACACGGCAGCAGCGTAAGCAAGCGCTGGGGCCACGTGTTTTTAGCAAAATTTTCCCTCTCGCACGTGCGCTCAAAGTGCACCAGAAAAAGACCCATGTCCCCTCCTACCGCGTAGGATGGCATCAAATCTGTCATTCGGCGCTCTCTTTCTCGTGCCACTGCGCTAGCTCCGTTCATTGATTGAGCCTTTGCTAGTTCAATTTCTAGGCGTTTCATTTCCATACGATCGATACGTTCTCTTTCCTCTTTCTCCTCACGACGTCTCTGTTCCTCTTTTCCTCCCGGAGCCTCTGCTCCTCTTTTTCCTCACGGAGCCTCTGCTCCTCTTTCCTTTGCGTAATAGCCTCCAAGCATTCGCTCAGCTCATCGTCATCTGCCCCGATCTTCTCGATGGCGTCAATGATCTCCTGCTTTCTTTTCGTCTCGGCAATTACCTGGCCCAGCTCTCGGGCCAACTCTAACAACTCTGGCTTTTTAGTCCCTTCAAATTCATGGCGGTCCTTGGTGCTGCTAACTCTTTTAACTAAACAACTTTGACGTACTATCAATACTTCCGTCAACCGTTACCAAATCACTGCTTTGTTTACAATCCTACGCAAAGCCTGGTGATATCTCAGCAAAGAAAAGCAGTGCACTCACCCTATGCAGTCATGAATTCGGACGCGTTCCTTCCCGTGTTGTCAGAGATGCCACGAAGCAGTTTTGTCCGACTCTAGGTCCTCCAGACAGCAGGTCTCAGCATTGCCTCCTGGTCGATGAGCTCGATCCCACCGCTGCCATCCAGTTGTTGTGGT
This sequence comes from Rhipicephalus annulatus, assembly GCA_013436015.1. NCBI lineage: Eukaryota > Metazoa > Arthropoda > Arachnida > Ixodida > Ixodidae > Rhipicephalus > Rhipicephalus annulatus. The sequence goes on from WOVY01010506.1 coordinate 95,919, forward strand.
CTGGGTCCTGTGGGTCTCGTCGTTGGTAGCTGGCTCCCATCGGACTCGTCCCTTATAGCGAGAAGCAATGCTTATATGGGAAAACAGAGAACAGACGTTTATTTACATTAGAGAGAGGTCAATAAGAAAGTTTAGATATATAGTGGCGTTCTTCGTACATGGCGAGCTCTCCACTCGAAAAGCACCGAATGAGCCGTGGGGGCTCATTATAAAGGGTCTGTCCTCCCCAGATCCCTAGATCGGGGACCGCGTACAGATGGCACCGTCCAATCACGGACCACACATTACCCGCGAGGGTGACGAGCACGCACGGTCCACGCGAACGTTCAAAACTGAAGCGTGGTCACCGCACGGCCATGTGGCACGAACGCGGCTCCCCCCCCGTCAAGGTGTGTCGCTGGGCGAGGGGTCTGGAGTTGATGACTGCATCCATCGAAAGGGCCGCCGTAAACAAGCTTCAAAGGGTGCCGAACAACTCGTTCAATTAGCGGGACGATTCCCGGCCGCCGCCGCCGCCGTCATCTTCCAAAGAAGAAGCTGCACCGGTGGTCTCCCGAACTGCTCACGGCGCCGCGGCGGGCAGGACGCCGCACCCTCCGGCCAGGTGGGAACAATACATGGCGGACACCGGCCGCCCACCCGTTTGGCGACTCAAAAGGAACATCAAAAGGAACGCCGATCCATTGTCAGACCTGGCGCCGGTCCTAACAATACGTAAATAGAAACAATCAGCGTGCCTTTGGTTCACTAAGAAATTCTTCACTCAAGAATGTTTTCCGTATACCCGAGCCAAGCTTATGCTTAAGGCTGTCACATGACACAAAAAGTAGCGATTTTCAGGCTGCGAATTCGCTCGGAGTGAAAAAAAGGGCAGTTCGCTCCCGCCGCAGTGGTCCGCGGCGAGCTTCCAACATCTTGGAATTTTTCGCTCTGATCGCAGCGACGGGAGCGATTTTCGGTCGGGACCCGTCGAAATCTGGCTGGTCCGGCCAAGCCGTCGAAATCGAGTCGACGTGTCTGTTTTGGTAATGGCCGATGCTGTTCATTTTAAAATGAATGCAGACTGGAAAGTGTTCTTAAATGACCGTAACAAGCGGACCTTCGTTACCGCCTCACGGTAACTTCGTGATATCATAATGCACATATTATTACATAACATCATGTCTGTCACAATGAGCGGTGGCAAAAACTCGCCGCTTCCTGTCACAGAGCGATAATTGCGGACCGTTTCGCGGTTCCCATGTGAAACGAAACCATCATTAGCGACGGTGGCGAACAGAGCGATTGGAGCGAACGGAACGATTTTTTTCGTCTGCAATCGCGGCATGTGAAACAGCCTTTAGGGTGCTCCAACCAGTTTTTTTTTACCACCACAGAAATTCAGACCATATTGTGTTTCTTACCTGGGCTGCTGTCGTGCTCTGGACTGCCTTGTGCGGATTTTTCTGCAATCACAAAAAAAAAGCTTTAGCAAAAAAGAAAAGGTTCGAGGTGAGTCATTTTTCATTTATTGTACGGGGTGGAGTGATAATATGCTCCGGATTACAACTTTCAGAGTTACACATTTCGTAACGATACACTTATTAATTGCGGGTGTAAGCGGCTAGATATAGATACGTATAGATATAAACGACCAATGTGCCTTTGCTTCGCGAAGAAATGATTCGTGTTTAAGAGTTGTTTCCATGTGCACATCCTAGGCCTATGCTTAGGGTGCTTCTGCGTAATTTTTCTTTACCTTTACAGAAATTCAGACCATATCGAGAATCATACCTGGGCTGCTGCCATGCTCTGAACTGCATTGTGTGGGTCCCTCTGCAATCAGAAAAGAAAAAAACTTAAGAAAATTGGGGCGTGAGAAGTTTTCCTTTATTTTACCGTGGTGGAGCTATAATATACTCCAAATTATAACCTTTGAAGATTACGCATTTCGTAGCTGTACATTTATTAGTATCGGGGGGGGGGGGTTCGCTTGTCAAGAGTGACATGATTATGAACCTCTTCGTATATTAGTCAGCGGCCCCAAATCAACGATTCTTCAATTTGCACCTTAACACGCACAGGTGTTCACGGACTTCACTCCCGTTGGAATGCTGTCACCCACGGCAGTGTCGAACCCACATCCTCGCTCTTAGCAGCAAGCCACCTTAGCATACCAAAGCCCACATACTCCAGGCTAGCTAGATCTCCCCAGAACCAGTTGTTTCTAGACTGAGAACAGTTTTTTTTAATTGTGCAAATTGTGCATACGGCATTAATACATATTGCAAAAAAAAATGTGCAGCTGCGTTACCTCCAAGAAGTTTTAGAGTGACCTGTTGTTTGGAGCGCAAATTCATCTTTACAAGTCAGGCAGCCTGGTGTGCTGAGTCGCGCACGCCGTAGACGGCCGTTCACGAGCCTCTCGAATGCCAGGGCATGTCTATAAAGGTGGTTCAGTTCTGCTTCCCTCACCGGCCACGGGCTAAATGGGCAGCATGAGTTGTGTCGGTGTTGCCCCACTTCGCGAGGGCTGAAGGCGTGAATTCACGTGAACCCTTCGTGCGATCGCTCCCCTGGATGAGCAAGTCCACTTGCGAGGTTATGACCACGTGGAGCTACGTAGGAGAGCTCGAGTGGTGGGTCGAAGCTGCGCAGCTTTCGAAAACAGCACGGTGTGGCTGTCGCCGAACATTACTGTGATGAGAACATAAATAGTGGACGTATATATGTCGCCAGAGCTTTTTTTTTTGTGTGTGTGATGCGACTAAACCCTTCACAGCAGGTAATTAAGTAAGTGCAATACCACGAGTCCAACACCCAATAATATTTGTAGATGTTTGACGTCCTAAACACATGGTACAATTATGAATGCCGTAGGATGAGGCCCCCCGCAAATTTCCAGTGCCTGGCGGGGGAACCTAATTGGTGGGGGCGTGAAAAGAAATTTTTTAGGGCAGGCAGATGAGAGGTCGAGTGTTATTTTTTTGGTCTGTATGCCCTAGCGAAAAAAATCGGGAAGTTTGAGGGAGGCGTACCCGGTGCGACACCCTCCTGTATAAGCCACTGTCATCTGGGGTTCTTAACTGCTATAGTTACCGCAATCTAACTAGTATCATCGCATTTTGATAGAATTAAGTTCCAAAAAGGTTTTGAGCACATGTGCATGCCCGCAAAACATTTTTTTTTTCCAACTTTGTTTCACCGTTTACGTTGACAGAAAAGTGGCCTCTGTGCGCGATAGTTAAGTATACAAGCACCTCGAACATTTTCACCTTCATCAAAAATGCTGCCATCACGGCCTGAATTCAATGTCACGGCTTTCACCCATAACCACTACATGATTGATTGATTTGTTGGGTTTAACGTCCCAAAACCACCATTTGATTATGAGAGACGCCGTAGTGGAGGGCTCCGGAAATTTTGACCACCTGGGTTCTTTAACGTGCACCCAAATCTGAGTACACGGGCCTACAAACATTTCCATAACCACTACACTGATGTGGCGGGCAAACCTGTAACGGTGCTCCAAAAGTACAACGGAGCACGTAAGATGTGGCCGAGCTACTCCTTAGTGAATGCCAGTGCTCTCCTTGGGTGTTTTCGCACGGAAAAGGTGCCAGAAGTCAGTGTCATCATTTCCCCACAAAAAAATGAAGACCCACTTCTGTGATTGAGCACGCTGGCATTCACTTTTGCGTATAGCTTGGCCACCGCTCGCGTGCTTCGTTGTAGTTTTTTAGCACCCGTACACCCAACCACGCTTCTCAGTGCACACCCACGTTCTAAATCGTGTATGGGATGACGTTAACCGCTGCAGCGCTTACCTGCCGTGTCGCCCGCTTCGTTAGTGGCCATCCTTGCGTCGTGTCGTGTTTGCCGGTTGCCTCGAATTGACCAGAAGCGACGAAGTTGTCCCTAAGGCTGCATGGCGAGTATTGCTCGGCGCAGGTTCGTGCCGCTGCTTGTCGACTGCGATACTATCGCGCCAAGTGTGCGCCCCTCCCCCTTTCAAAGAGTGCTCGCTAGGACCGCGGAGCAAACACAGCGATCATTCCTCCAGCGTGCGCGTGCGTGTGCTTTCCAGCGCCTCGTTAGCGCGTCGTATGCGCCGATGTCGTAGGCGCTGGAATGTGCGTGCGTAGATCCCGAGACTCGCTATGCGAATCGCGGTGGTGTAATTGGAAGCCCAACCGTTGCGCTGCTTTTGTTCTTTGATTTCGTTGTGCGTGTCAATGCTGGTTCTTATTGAATATTTGCACGACCTCCTGGCGTGTCTGTATATGAATAGAAAGAGGGAAAATAGAGGATTTCTTTTTTTTATTTCCACTTGTTCATAACTTTCTGCAACTGCGGCATGGTATTACTGCAAGATGAAGACGGGGGGTACAGAAAGGGAGTGTCGTACATATACAAGTGAGCGAGTACAAAGCAAGCCTAATGCAAAATTTAACTGATGACGAAAACGCTATGAATTTGTGTACGTGACAGCTGCACTGCATACTCGTGCAGCTGTACGTAGGCTTTTTGTATGAAAACAAGTCATTCTATGTGACGGAATAAAAAAAAAGCAGTCATATAAGAGGATTCTAAAAATCCTCTTAAACATCCTTTTAAACTGAGGAAATAACCGTCCCAGGACTGGAATTTTCGCAAATTCTTTTTTTTTGTCAGAACAATACATGAGTAGAATGGGGCTCACAAGTGTACAAGTGTCTGCTTGTAAATGAAAATTTGTTTTCTTTCGAATCTGTAACCCCCCTGCTATAACGCCTTCGGGCGCTGCAGGTATACTTCGAATGAAGAATAAAGTGATAGTGACATTTCGGCAGCGTAGGGTAGTTACTTCGGGTGTGTATGCAGAAATTGGACATTTTTTTAATATCGAAGCAGGTGCCAGTTAAGAAAGCACTATAGCTTAATAAGTTTGCAACGTACGCGCAACTCTGTTGCTAAAATATCAGCAGGCCATCAAAGTTGGCGCCGTCACTGGTGTATGGATTCATTCATTCATTCACGAAACTTTATTAGTGTCCTGAAGCCCGGTCATTTCAGACCGAGGGTGGGCAGCGTCCACGTCGGTACCACCAGGCCGAGCCTTGGGGCGTCATCGTGGAACCTTCTGGACTGCCCGTAGTTGATCTTGATAAGACGCGCTTCGCACCATCGTCTGCCAGTAAAGTCTGCCAATTCTTCTATGGTATAGTGCACGCCTAAGCTCATGCATTTCTCGTTCGACGCACTGTTGGGTACTCCTAGGGCAGCCCTTGACTAACTTTCTGATGATGGTGTTGAGCTTGTTTCAGCTCGGCCTGCGACTATTGGAGGAGACCTGCCACGTAGGTGAAGTGACAGAGAGCGAAGGCGTGTAGTAGCCTTACAGCGCTGTCCTCACCAAGGTCCCTGTGTCGGTTGGTGAATCTCTTTAGTAGCCTATGGACTTCATCAGTTTTTTGGAATATGCTGAATGGCAGGGAAGTTGCTTCCTCCAGCTTCTATGTAGGAGCCTAAAACTATTTTTTTACCTGTTTGATCGTAGAGCCGTCGTGACAGCGCAAGATAATCTTGGGTTCCCCACCTGGGACATAGCTCTTAGGTCTTTGACCCCTACCTCGATTTTTTATAACCAAAAGTACTGGTGTATGGATGAATACGCTTTTAATTTATTCAGGCGGAAGATTTTTATGGCTCACACTGGCGTCTGTCTGCGCACTGAAACGATGCCAGCTGTGGCCTCTTCCTCTTACACGCTCTGAGATGAGAGAGCAAAAAAAAAAGGATTAAATTTTTTAAAAACTAAACCAGCGTTCTAGATCGAGCACTTCACAAAATGGGAAGAGGGGAGTAATTGTCACACAGTTGGCCGTTAAGGAATGCTACAAGTAAGCAGGAAATCAATAAGATATATAAGCGATTGAAACAGCGTGGTGGCAAAGATAAAACAAAGAGTAACGAAAACAGAACACATGAAATATTTTTTTTTCAGGGAGAAAACTGAACCTTCCATTACATGCACACACCGAGATCATGGTTTCAAGCGTCTGCACAACCAAAGTAGCGTAGAAGTTCTCTCTTGATAACGTCACCAGGGGCTATAGCTATATTTAAAATCATATGTTACGGGTTGAACGTCCCCAAAACCAGCCAATGAGAGACGTCGTAGTGGAGGGCTCCGGAGATTTCGACTAACTGAGCTTTTTTTAACGTGCAAATAATTCTGATCAAAAGAGCTCATGGTATTTTTGCCTTCATCAAAATGGAGCCGTTGCGGCAGGATTATGATCCCACAACCTGCGGGTCAGCCGCCAAGTGCCTTAGCCACTAGACCACCATGGCGGGTGGGGTAGCTATAGCTATCGGCAAAGTGTTGCAATGTTACACTGATAACAACTAAGAATGATAATTTAAGATATTACAGCCTTATTGCTAAAAATTCATCCATTTCGATCGTTGATCGATACTCGTAACCATGCACTTTTTGGAATAGTATTGCGTGACAGTAAACACGTTGTGTTATTGTAACGTAGTGAGTGAAATGATGACAAGTTGAAGAGAAAGTGCGCATCAAGAATAGCGAGTGAAAGTGTTCGTTCGAAGACAACCATACTCTCATAGTTAGGAATGAGGAAGATGAGTGTGGCTGCTTTGTTTTCCGCCGATTCAAGCCACCTTTTAAGGTAAACGCACTTTAAATGACACCTTATCAAAAGCTATTGCAGAGTTGGTCCCACTGTGTAATTATGTACTAATATCCGAGTTTTCACTTTTCAAGACCGCGATGTGATTATGAGGAATGCCGTATAGGAGGGCCCCGATAATTTTGATCATCTGGCCTTTTTTAACGGGCACAAATACCGCACAGCGCACGGGCCTTTGCCATTTCACCTCGATCAAAATCCGACGACCATGGCCGGGATCCAACATACAGCCTTCGGGTCGGCAGCCGAGCACCATAATCACTGATCCACAATGGCGGATTATCTAATCGTTTAAGCATGCGGCTTCGCTTTGATTTGGCAACCAGTAACAAGCGGGGCTTGTATAGGAAGCAAATCACTGAGCGGTTTCAATCAATCAATCAATCAATCAATCAATCAATGAAACTTTATTTTCATGAATCGATATATGTAATTACAGGGATTATTTGGACAGCGATTTACAGGGATTATTTATGGGTAGCATACACGCGATTATTCGACGTAGGAACGCACCACTGAATTACTGTTTCAATGACGTTGTTAACATTACGTATTTATTTGTTTATTTATTTATTTGTTTATTTGTTTCAGTACATAGAAAAGACGAAGACAGAGGAAATAGGCAGGGAAGAGGTTGACAACTGCCACCTATATATATGGGCACACCACCTGCCTGCTTCTTCGGGAAGGGGAGACACAGAGGAAATAAGAGAAAAAAGAAGGAGAGAGAAAAAAAAGTTTAAAAAGGAGAAAAGAAACGCACGCACAGAAAATAAATAGATAGTAACATGAAAAAACACCAGGCCTGCGCGGAAAACGCAGCAGAGTCACAGCGAAAGCTAGAAGGGGGGCCTTTCAGGGCCTTTTCGAAACACCTATTTGGCAAATACTGCAGCAAGCACACATGCTCGATACCTACTAGGTAATTAATAATCGATATATTTGTGTAGCCGGTCGCCATTCGCTATGCTATCTTTTTGTCATTATTATGAAAAGCGTGGTATCTTCTAAACACTTGCGCGATATTTTGTGCCAATCGTTCATGCAGTGAATGACGACGATGAGGAAATATGACTGAAGTGGGTATGCGCCACAGGTAATAGGGGAACAAGAACAAGCTTTTGTGATGAGTTGCAGCATTAGAGCGTCCACTGATTGCGCTATTCGCATTGTGCGACGACTGGTTGTTCTTTTGCTGTTGTAAAACGCTTTATAAGTCGTATTAACCCGATTGCTTTCCCGACATCAAGCCGGTATAAGGCAAGTTTGACAACTAGTCACAAGAACCGGTGTAACTCAGTGGTAGAATATTAGGCTGGCAATCAGCGGACCGAGGTTCGAGCCCCACCGTGTCATTGGTGCTGGGTTTTTAGGGGCGAAGCTCCTTAAAGCGGTAGCCGTTCATCCCTCGTCGTAGTCGTTGTGCGTAACCAGTCTTACGCCTTGACCTGCAATGTAGTACCGGTGGCGGATTTCTCCTGTGCGTTGTTCAACAATAAAAAATTCGCAGCGTGCACGTTAACTAAAAGCCGAATTCTCCTGTCTCTCATTCCCAATTAGCAAACATTGGCATGTACATTGATTGATATATGGGGTTTAACGTCCTAAAACCACCATATAATTATTAGAGACGTCGTAGTGGAGGGCTCCGGAAATTTCGGCCACCTGGGCTGTTTTAACGTTCACCCAAACCTGAAAACATGGGACTACAACATTTCCACCTCCATCGGAAATGCAGCAGCCGCATCCGGGATACGAACCCGCAGCCTGCGGGTCAGCAGCTGAGTACCTTAGCCACTAGACCACCGCGGCGGGGCTTGGTATGTACATTGGGCACTATCTGACAAAAAGGGTTGCTATTTATACTCGCTGGGCGTAACCTCCTTGGTTTCAGAAAGGTTCACCGAGCATTACGATAATTATAGCGCGAGAACAAAACGACGTCACTTCTTGTCTCTGTGTCGTCGTTTTGTTCTCGCACTATAACTATCGTCATGCTATACCAACTAGCCCAAGCCGCCACACTTCACCGAGCGTTGGGCCGCAGTGCCATGAATACAGTGAACTAGTATATACCATGAACTCGAGGGGGTTAAAGGTGGGAAGTAGATACGAAAAGCAAGCCGTAAAAAGTAAAAGCTTAATTCTCCTGGTGGTTAAAGGTGGGAAGTAGATACGAAGCGCAAGCCGTAAGAAAGTAAAAGCCGAATTATCCTGTCTCTCATTCCCCATTAGCAGCCATTGGCATGTACATTGTGCACTATCTGACAAGAAAGAATCGCTACGTTATACTCGCTGGGCGTACCTTCCTTGGCTTTAGAAAGTTTTAGCGAGTGTTGGGCCACAGTGCCATGAATACAGTGAACTAGTATATACCATGAACTCGAGGTGGTTAAACGTGGGAAGTAGACATAAAGCGCAAGCCGTAAGAAAGTGTGCGTGTGCCACCTGTCGTTTAGTTCTTGGAATGCACGCTGGATGACGGTGCTTCTATATGGGGAATATATGATGAAAATATGCGATTTGGTGGTACTTGGAGTGTTCAATAGATGGACGAACGGACACACAGACAGATGCATGGACGGACACACGAATGGCTGCATGGACGAATGGACGCAGGGGCGGATCCATGGACGAACACAGGGACAGACGCACAGATAGACGTGCAGACGCACGAACAGACGCACGCACGGACGGGCGGATGGACGCATGGACGGTGACACAGACGGACGCCTGGACGGATGGAAGCAAGTACGAATGGACAGACGGATATGCTTCGCTCCACTCTCCTTTTTATCTCCACTCTCCTTTTTATCTGACCGGAGTCGCGAATACATGGTATTTTAACCACGTCATTGACTTACCCGACTGGGCTACCTTCGAGCAGCAGCTGCGACACGCTTTTGGGACACCAGCCATTCGATCCGCCATCGCGAAGAGGACACTCGATATCACCGACAACATCCCTGCGAATCGTACGCTTCATACATCAAGAATGTCCTCACACTGTGCCGGCGTGTCAATCAATCCATGCCGGAATCACACAAAGTGCGCCACATATTGAAAGGCATTGGACTGGTTGACTTTAATGCCTTTGCTGCGAAAAACCCAGCCACCATCGCTGAAGTCATGACGACATGCCAGCGCCTTGATGCGCTTGACTCCGTTCATCTCCAACCGGACACTGGCGACCACCACTCCACGTCTCATGGACATTTGCATGACCTCGTCCGGTGCATTATACGCGAAGAAATGCGGTCTATGGGTTTCAAACCTTCTACACCGCGCTCAACACTGTCTTCAGGAGTGCCCTTGCACGACATCATCAGGGAGGAACTTACATCTCTGACCGGCTCTGTGCCAGTACAGCCACCTGCTTCTCGCCCCACATTCACCTACCCTCCAGTCGCTGCCGTGCCTCCCAGCGACGTACACGCGACATTGCCGCTGCCATCCTACGCGTCGGTTGCTGCCGCTGCCCAGTGAACTACCGTTCGATGCCCCCTGATCCTTCTTCGGCCTGCCTGACCATGCTATCTGCAGGTGCCCCGAACGCCTTCTACTCCCCACCCTGGCGCTCGTCCCGCCCTGTCTGCTACTACTGCGGCAATCGCGGCCACATATCTCGTTTCTGCCGAAAGTGCCAACAAGATGAGCGTCGGAACGACATGCGCGAGCGGGATTTGTACACAGGGGTCTCTTATCAAGGTCGGCGTTATTCGTCTACCCCGCACAGGTCCCCATCTCCTCCGGCATCGAATGCACCGCGGAACAGCCGAAACACGAGACGCCGCTCGCTTTCGCCCTTCCGCCGTTCCACTTCTCCACTTCAGCCCACCTCATTCTCCTGAGGTATTCATTCGGAAAGCTAAATGATGCAGTTTGTGGAGGAAAAACTGCATTCGATATTAGAACTAAAATTCCTCCATCAGGCCCGTGTAACATAATTACTGTGGAAGTGGAAGGAGCGCGAGTCGATGCTTTGGTGGACCCATGTGCGACATTGTCTGTTACACGTGCTGATTTTTGTGAACATCTAAAAAAGTAATGACGACTTACGATTACCCCACGTTAGTTGCTGCCAGTGTAACGTCATTCGCCCTCCCACATTTCGTACTGTGCGTGTTTTCATCGACGGCATCCGCCATCATGTTCAGTTTGCTGTTCTGTCCCGCTGCACTCACCAACCAATTTTAGGGTGCGATTTCCTATCATCTGCTTCCGCGGCTATTTGTTGTGGACAACGTGTCGTTCACCTTACTGACACCGACTGCATGCTTGACGACGACAATCAGAAGCCACTTCGTCTAGTCGCTGTGATAGACATCGAACTGCCGCCACTACAAGAGCAAATTGTCAGCATTACGTCCAACGACATCTATCCCGGTGATGTATTAGTCTCCCCGTCACCACTTTGCGTTCGTAAAGGCATAGCTCTTCCGTTCTGTGTCGTTTGTTTTTGCAATGGCTCTGCACTTGTCACCGCAGTAAACTCTACACCGTAGAAGATCCTACTGCCACAGGGCACTACTGTGGCCAATGTTCCCGACTTCGAGCCTGTGTTTGTCATGCCACTTCAGGCCATCCCATCTAAAGACCCTTCCCTCGGTGAGCACGTTTCTTCCTCCGCCTTCATCACCACTATCAGCAGTGACTTGACAAATTCACAGACGTGCCAGCTTCTCGCATTGTTACAAAAACAAGCATTTTTTTTATATTTGCTCGTCTGAGCTGGGCCGCACCACTACTACAGCACATTGAATTCAAACAGTTGGAACATCTATCGTGCCCCGCCGACCCTACCGCGTGTCTCTAGCTGAAAGAAAAATTATAGAAGAAAACGTTGATGACATGCTTAAACGTGATGTCATCCGCCCCTCATCTAGCGCTTGGTCGTGTCCTAATGTTTTGTTCCGTAAAAAAGATTGCTCTGTGCGTTTTCGCGTGGACTACCGGGTGTTCATTAAGATCACACGCAAGGACGTGTACCCTGTGCAACGCATTGACGACGCCCTTGATTCCCTACAAGGCATGCAATTGTTTTCAAGCATCGACTTGCGTTCTGGATACTGGCAGGTTTCTATGCATGAAGGTGATAAAGAGAAAACGGCGTTGACAACCCCCGACGGGCTTGTTACGAAAGACGGGGACGCCAACACAGTCCCGAAGGCGCCACTTCTCTGATCTCCGCCGACATGGTAACCAGCCGTTTGGTAGCGTAGGTTTCTCAGCTCGCGACTGCTTCTGCGCAGAGCTGATAGACGAGCGGACGAGACGACGGTGAGTTAAGCAAGGTTTATGTACAGCATAGAAATAGAGGCGTTACAAATTCGGCACTGGGGCCGACAGTTTACAGACTCGAAGAGCCGAGCTCTCTTCTCTGACATATAGGTCTACTGCTGGTGACGCGCCGCAGGGCTGTTTTTAAGGCACCGGGTGGATCCTTTGAGTACCCAAATGTCCAACCAGAAGCGCCGCTAGCCATGAGGTCAGAATCCTCTAATGGGGCTCACCGCTGGGCCGCGTCATTCTCATCAAATCCGGAGCCGCTGCGCATGGTTGCAGCCAAGGACGAGTGACGTCGCCATGCATTGCGTAAGACTCACTGGATTGGAAGGCGCCGATTGCTTCGATGGGCTCGTGCGCTGAGGGGGCTCGCTGTGCGTTGCGCGACAGACCAGCGCCGCCGCGTGATGACGCCGTTGAGTTGTTCGCGTCAGGCGGGCTCGCGTGCTGGCCTTGACACAGATTGCCTTTTTCAGAGGCATGGACGTTCGGTGTGGACTTGCAGACGTAACAGGCTATACAAATTGAACGTGATGCCTTTCGGGCTTTACAACGCACCCGCGACTTTTGAGCGCATGATGGACACCGTGCTGCACGGCCTGAAATGAAAAATTTGCCTTTGCTACTTTGACGACATTGTTATATTTTCGTCAACGTTTCCTGAGCACCTATAACAATTGGATCAAGTTCTTACGTGTCTTGCCGGTGCCGGGCTACAAATAAACACTAAGAAATGCTCTTTTCGCTAGCAAATCTATTAAGGTCCTAGGACACGTCGTTAGCGAAGATGGCATTCGGCCCGCCCCTGACAAGATTTTTGCAGTCCTTCATTTTCCACGTTCTGAAAGACCAAAGGAGCTTCGCAGTTTCCTTGGCCTCGCCTCCTATTTTCGCCGGTTTATCCAGAACTTCACCTCTATAGCTGCTCCATTACACCTGCTACTTGCTTCCAACGTCTTCTTTGTGTGGTCTAAAGAATGTCAAATGGCATTCGACCTGTTGAAGAGGGCCCTCACGTCTGAACCTCTGCTATGCCAATTTGACGAAGCCACACCGACAATCCTCCATACCAACGCTAGGGGCCTTGGTATAAGAGCGGTTTTTCTACAACGCGACAAGTCTTCCCTAGGAAAAGTTGTTGCATATGGCAGTCACGTACTCACCCCTGCCAAACAAACTACACGATAACTGAGCAAGAGTGTTTGGCTGTGGTTTGGTCAGTGCGGAAGTTCTGTCCCTATCTCCACGACCGTCACTTCACAAACGTTACGGACCACCGCGCCTTATGCTGGCTTTTTACACTGAAGAGCTTGTCTGGACGCTTGGGTGGTGGATACTACGCTTGCAGGAGTACGACTTTGACATAACTTACAAGTCAGGTAGAAAACATCAAAACGCTGACACTTTATCTCATTATCTCATTGCCCGCTTCCAACTACCCATATCAGCACCACTACATCTACCAAAGTTCATACGCTCGCATCAAGAAGGCAACCCTTTTCGGACGACGAGCCAACATTTATCTCCCGCCAGCGATCCGATTCATACTGCAGACGCATGATGGACCACCTTTCGGAAGTTTCTCATCCACCAAACGCGCGACCTCGTCGTGAATTCATGCACGTTAAGCTGGACAATGGAGTTCTCTACAGCCACATTTACTATCCTGACAGCCAGCGCTGGGTTCCTGTACTGCCACTCTCTCTTCGACCTCAGGTGCTTAAAGCCGTCCACGATGACTGGACTGCTGGTTACTTTGGTTTAAAAAAAAAACTCTCGATGACATTCGATGTCGTTATTACTGGCCTGGTCTTTCTTCTAGCGTAGCGCGGTATGTCGGTTCCTGCTACCTATGCCAGCGTCTTAATTAAACTCTCGACGTCTGCACCAGCTGGACCTATACAGATACTTCCGTGCCCTACAATGCCTTTCGAGGTTGTAGGTGTCGACATTTACGGGCCTCGCCCCATCACATCTGCTGCAAAACGATGGATAGGGACCGCCGTGGACCACCTCACACGCTACGCTGAGACTTCCTCTGTTATTACAGGCTCAGCTGTGGAAGTTGCAGACTTTATTATTCACGTCATAATCCTGCGTCGTGGGGCTCCCCGTGTACTGCTTAGTGACCGTGGCAAAGTGTTCCTGTCACAAATGGTAAATGAAGTACTGCGAGCTTCTGGAACTACTCACAAGACAGCTTCAAGCTACCACTCTCAGACAAATGGTCTCACAGAAACATTTCATCGAACCCTTGCTGACATGATAGCCGTTTACGTCCAACCCGACCACAAAAACTGGGATACTCTTTTACCATTTCTTACCTTCGCCTACAACACCGCCGTTCAGCGAACAACTTGCTACTCACCGTTTTACCTCGTGTAAGGACGCACCCTGACTACCTTTCTCGACGTCTCCTTTTTAACAGCCATGGCGATTCATGTAAGTCTTCTAGCGAAGAATACATTTCCCGCCTGGCCCAGTCTCGCCATCAGGCTCGCATCAATACTGAAACGAGACAGCACGAGCGGAAGAACATCTATGACGCATCCCTTCGCGTTATGTCTTTCGAACCTGGTGACGAGGTGCTGCTTTTGACGCCTATTCGCACTCCTGGTCTCTGTGACAAATTCCAACCGCGATTCATTGGGTCATACATAATTTTAGAACAGACTTCGTCGGTCAATTATCGTGTGACATCACTCGTCGCCCCAACAGACCGCCGTTACCGCAGAACCGAGATTGTCCACGTTTCTCGCATGAAACCTTACACACGACGTTCCCCGTCGATTTGACTTACGGTGGCCAAGATGTCCACTTCCAAGTAGGGGGAATTAGTGTGGGCGTTTGTTACTTACATCGTTCTTATCCCTGCATGATCATAATCACCATCATCCGCTTGCCTCTTTGTCCTCATGGCCACTCTGTGTCATCATCATCGTCATCGTCTGTGTACTGGCTCTGCCCGTTCGTTTTGCGACGTCTTTACTCAAATAAACGCTGTCGCAACCAAGACTACCAAGACTTCATAATATGTGTACTTATACAATGGTAATTACGTGAGGTGGTAAGCTGTCATTATTTAGTGCAACATGACAATGCCGCTTCAATTTTTTATCTTGTGTAGTTTGTTGTAATAGAATCAAGCATATATGGCACCACACGCAGCCCATATGAACACACTTCTTCTTCAATTAGTCTTTTCGTGGATGACTACGTAATATATAGAACCATTAACTCTGAAAAAGACCATGTAAGTTTGCAACAGGGCCTCGAACTAGTTAATCAGCGGTATTGCCGTTGGCGAAATGACGCTTCACACATTTAAGTGTTGCGTACTTTTTTTCACCCGTAAAAAATGTTTTTCTCTTTCCTTACTCTGTTCCGCTATAATTCTCCGTTCATCTATTCATAAATGTCTCGGCATTCATATTTGTTCTAATCTTACGCGGTGTAGTCACATCGAAAAGGTGCGCACGAAGTCTAATAGAACCCAGGTAGTTTTGCCCCGGAATCAGCATAATTACCCATATTTCATTCGGCAACAGCCTTACCTAACCTTTGCACGCCCTCAATTAGAGTATACACCGTATCGATCTGGTCTCCTCATAAACAATATATACCAGGTAAAGTGGAATCCATCCAAAGTTGTGCAGCTCGCTTCATAACTTCAAAGTACAATCGCTGTTCCAGCATCACCCAAAACAAACACAATATTGCCCTTCCAAACTTTGATTCCCGCCGCTCTATCAGCCTTCTATGCATCTTTCATATATACCACTACTCCTCGTGGACCAGTTGTCTCTCGATTGAAATTCCTTCCTAATCATCGCAGTTTCTGAGGTATCTTCGCCCACACACAGCGATTCGAGAATTGTGATTTGCCGCGTGCCATCGCACTTTAAAACACTCTTCGTGATGACATCGCTTTGTTAAGAGACCCTGCAAAACGTCGTGAGCATTAGCAAATTTGTATGTTCTATTATTTTTGTATATGATTAGTTAGGTGTTTATGTTTTATTTTGTATTTTACTGCATTGTATTAGAGCGTTTGTTATTTTACCTTGCATTGTACAATTGTCTTCGCTTTTTTCTTGGGGCAGTTTTTTATGCTTTATTTATGGTAGAGGATCTGTACCCCCCCTACCCCCAACTCAATGCTGTTAGGAGCCTTTAGGGTATCACGAATAAATAAATAAACAAACAGTAAGGGCAGAAATCACGTGTTGGGTAATAGCAGTCCACTTGAGTTAGTACAGTTACTAAATTCCTAAAGCAGTTACTGGCAATTCATCAGCAAACTATCAGTTTGAGTTGGTAATATTCGCATACCTAACGATGTAGTAGATTTCCCTATTTCGCACATAACTACCTTCACTTACTAAGAGGCTAGCACATTTTGTAACGAGTAAACGGTTAGTATTCAGCTCGTAAAAATGTCAACCACTATTTTTTGCGGGAAAAAAAGGAAAATAAAAAATTAATTGCACACAAAAATGTTTGCACTCGAATTAAGCGGAGAAGGTTGTATTTAGTTTTAATGTGGCAGATATAGCGGAAGCGGCGAGGCCTCAGAGGAAACAATTGGCTAAATATCAACTTATCTTTTATTTGCAGTGTACAATGCGAGCACGCAAAATACGGACCACTATAAGTATATGTACATAAATAATTTGTAAGCCACCTAGAAAAAAAATTGTGAATACAGGAGAAGCACGATTTAGGTGTACAAACTGTGACCGATACCGTTACGAGCACTAACATTAATTTCATCGTGACCGGGCGTCACCGACCAAAAAAGTGCTACCGCTCAGCACCGATGCCGTCGGAATGAATGTGAACGTTCGCAATTGTTTTGGAACCTTCTGACAATATTGCGGTCAAGACGCCAGTAGTTGGGTTTATTCTGGGAGTAGCGCGCGAATACCAGCAATGACGTCAGAGCACTCGATCACGTTTGTATGAATGCTGTCGGGCTTCGCCAATAATTCGTTATCTTACCAGACATGCTTTTTGTGACGCTAAACGTGGAACATGAAGACGGAAAAGCTAAAAAAAAAGGATAGAAGAGCGTCATCTTCCTTTCCCGTTTTGATTTTCCAAGCTTTGCGCCACAAATAACATGTTTCGTGATCTCGCGCACCAACTCGCCAAGGAATGGTTATTCTATGGTAATCTGATTGCTCACGTCATTCTAGCCAAACATCCTACTGTGAGCGTTTAGTTGCGCTTGTGAGTGGTCATTTTTTCGAGAACTTGGTCACCCTATAAGTAACTCAGTTTCACTGCTTAGTTCTTCACCCCCCCCCCCCACCACTTGCCAATAAAAAAAATGTAGGTAGAAACTAACAAGAACGCAACAAACGTACAAAATAATTACACCGTAGATAAATTAGTTTTGAAGGAACAGAAACAAGATATCCGTCCGCCCAAGCCTCTGTCCGCGTGTTCATCACGCATCCGGATGTACAGACGTACGGACACACGGACACAGGGACGGACGGACAGATGGAAGCGCGGACGGACGCACGGATGGACCGCCGAGGGCATGAACGGACGCATAGAAGCAAGAATGAACGGATAGACGAAAGCACGGATGGACGGACAGAAAAAAGCACGGGTGCCCAAACGGACGGGTGGATGCATGGATGGACGCTTCGCCTTACTCATCCTCATTCACTTGGTGGATATGCTGTGATTTTTTGAGAACCAATGCAGTTTTGTAGCTTCGCTCGCGAGCCGGCACTCACGAGTGGAGCTGCGAAACTGTATTCGTTTTCTAGTATTGCTTCTAAGAACTTTGGCGTCCACGACCTCCTGAATCGCTGATGGATGGTCTCGAAATTAGGGAGTTTTTGAATAGCGCACCGCAAGCCCTTGCGGTGCGGTCGCTGCTACTGCGCATGCGTCGTAGTCGAGCCACCGTTCGCGGCCCGCCCTCAGAAAATCCGAAATAGCGGGCGGCGTGTGCGGCCTGCATGCAGCCCGCAAACGCTGGTTTCAAGGCTACGGTGTCATTGCGATCGTGTGTTCCGGTTTGCAGGAGGGCAAACGTTATTTAAAGGCTCGTATGGCACCCCGCATGCCTGCAGCACCTGCAAACGTTATTCTAAAACTCCCTATTGATTACCTTGCACGTACGCCTCGAAGGGTTCAGCTATTTTATTTCCTTTTATTACAACTATATATGCGTGAACACGATTTCGATATTTCAGGATCATATGCTAGTAAATAATACTCCCCTGTAATTAAGGAAACCGAGACATGGTTTGAAAGGTTTTAATGAATAGACGAAAACAATCTCACACTGAAAGGCTAATATATACGCTTGCATACAATGGCCGGCAGACAAGAATAAAACAACAAGGCATATATGAAATGATTGAGCATGTACAATGACTATGTTTGTTCGCCCCGCCGCGGTGGTCTAGTGGCTAAGGTACTCGGCTGCTGACCCCGCAGGTCGTGGGTTCAAATTCTGGCTGTGGCGGCTGCATTTCCGATGGAGGCGGAAATGATGTAGGCCCGTGTGCTCAGATTTGGGTGCACGTCAAAGAACCCCAGGTTGTCGAAATTTCCGGAGCCCTCCACTACGGCGTCTCTCATAACCATATGGTGGTTTTGAGACGTTAAACCCCACATATCAAACAAATCATCAACTATGTTTGTTCGCACAAATCAGGTACATGGTTGACGTTTAAAAATATGATGGCTTGTGAAACACACAAAGGTCATTTCTTATCAAGATGGCACATGTCCTGGTTCATCGCCTGCGTGCGATGCTTCAGCGTTTTCAGCACTTGCGTCTATGCAGAGGCGGCTGAGATGCAGCTCGTCTTCAGGGAACCAGGCGTCCTCAGCTGTTCCACTGGTGCCGAGTAAAACAGCGGAGTGACTCTGATGGAAACCTTTGCCGTGCTTCGGTGGAGAGTCTGCGCATAAGAAATTACAGAGGATAGACGTGCCTAGACTCCTTCAATAAGCGAGTTCTATAACACCCAAGCTCTGTTATACGCTACACACAAATTAATTCACCTCAAGCACATCAAACGATGGAAGTTATACGAAGCTTTTTCAGCGAAAAAACTAGTCGCCATGAACATGTTGCAAAGGGCTCTCATACCGCTATGGAAACACTCGATAGCAGAACTTTTATTTCTGCATCCTTCTCGTTCAAAGATGAACGCAATTCGTTTATTACATGCTGATGTGGCATTAACAACCAGATGTCGGACACCTAATGTAAAGTGCTTAGCAAAGGCGCCACGCAAGCTTTATCACATGTTGCTGGTACGACACTGCTTTTTTTTATAAAAATACTTAATTGAAGAGTTTCTAGAACCAGTTCTTTCGATACGGTGAACAACCATAGCTGCGTAGTCGATAAATTTGGCCGAGTTATTCGGGAACGGTGAGATATGTGTTCTGCATATCAAGGGAGTCACATAAACTGAACAAGCACTTCACAAACTCAAGAAAAAACTCTCACCTCCACGGCAGCGCTTCGGGCTGGCGGGCTCCGAAGAGTCTTCGGGTGTGGAGTGTTTCTGTGTCGTGTCGCCGCCGGTCGCCAGAATGGAAGTGTCACTTGACGCCAGCTCTGCTCTCCTCGGACACACGACGGATCCATCAGGCAGGCTGAAACGCACTCGTCGCGATGGTCGAGGTGGCGGCTCTTCGCTGGTAGTGACACCTTGCATGGCTTGCGCGGGCTCCATTGAGAATGGCCCAAGGCGCGTTCTCACCGAACTCTGAGCACGCAAACGAGCAAGCGGATTTTCGAAGTGGCGAGGCAGCGAGCGCGCCCGGCTGTTCAAACCGATTGCGTTGCCTTCTCACCGCTCCACCGCGGGCACGAGGCAATCCACCAATTTACGGAGGGCATGTCGCAATCTTGCGGCACTACGCGATACTGCACGTGCGCGTCTCGGCCGCCGATTGGCTGCGGCCAAAGCGGCCATCTTTTCCGCGCGGATAAAATCGGTCTTGAAGCAATCTCGGGAAGTGGCCGCGGATTTTCCGCTTTTGCGGATAATCTGCCTCCGCTTTCCGGATCCGCCTCTCCGCTTATATAAGCGGATATATAAAAGGATATATAAGCGACCACAGTAGTGCGAAGAGACTGGAGTGAGACGGGGAATGGTAGTGGTGGTTAGAAGAAGGCGCCTAATTTCTGCAGCCCGGTTGAGAACACGACGCAGCGCCTGCGGGGAAAGGTAATGGGAGAAAAGTGGATAGATGAGAAAAAGGTAGGTGATCAGTGGCGCAGACGTCTTCACCACAACCAGCAGTCCAGCAACGAAGATAGGGGTGGCAAGGTTTCCGTTCTCAGCGGTATTTGCGGCGAAGTCAGGCTATAGGTGGCAGCATTATCCTAGCACAAGTGTGGATAGGCGACATGCAGCGGTGCTTCGTTGCGTGTGGTCTGAGCCGATTGTCGGCGGATCAAATGCGTTGACTACAGTCTACTGCTTTTCTCTACTGAATCGGTGCACGACACCTATGCAATGTCAACATCACTCGCGAGTAAAGCGCATTCTGCCTTTTATAGGGATGCTCATCCTCGGTGACTCTCCTCACGCTTTTGCACTAAATCACGCCTTTGCTGTGTTGTTTTTACGTGTTTAGCTAGTGTTCCGCTGGCTACTCACTGCTGTAGCGTAACTGAACTACTTATTTACATCTTTGTCATCTGCATACTACACAAAAGAAAGAAAAATGGTAGAAAGCCCGCATGTTCGGGTGATTCATTCAGTACCACCATTTGCACCTTGTATGCATATGATTTTGTTCTCTTATTCTCTTCGCCATCAAATGTGGGACAGTCCATAAGTCTAGTCAGTAAAGCTTGGTGGTGCACGACGCCTTGCGCTACACTGCGTTTAACGTGTACACACATGTTATTGCACCAGTAAAACTCCTATATGAGAGTTTAGCATAAAGCAGTCATTAATGGATTACGTGCATGACGATGCTTCAACAAAGGCCTGTTTACCCATATATGCCAAAACATAAAAAAACAAACAAAGGCAATTTATTTCGCCTAAATGATTGCTTCTACGACCTTAAAAAACAGAATACGGCTTTTATAAAAAAAACTCTTTAAATCAATGATTTTGGAGCCGTCCTTCATGTAGAACACCTATGTTTGACACACCGTGAACAAAAAAACATTAGTGCCTATTATTGTCATACGAAAGTTACTGCACACCCAGTAACTGAAGAACAATCAACAAAAATATCAGCAGCATCGAGGACAATTTCACTTTATATTACTCATATTTTTTTTCGCAGTGTGGCACTTACCTACACGCACGTGAAATAGCCATTTTGTGACTGCAGGCACGTGGCTACAGTGGCTTGAATAAAGTGGCTCTTTGTAGCCAAGAATCACTTAGACTTGCATGTAACGAGGACAGGGCGTCATAAACACACCTCAGGTGGCGCTACCTTTTTTACAGAAAAAAAAAACATTCGAGTTACGCTGAAAAGTTTGACCTTCATACATGTAGGACACTGGGCATACATGGATTAATAGGACAAGCATGTTTTTTTTTCAGACAAAAAAAAATACCCCTGCTTTTCGTCGGTCCCTAACAATGCCACACAAACGCTGAAAACAATGTAAAAAAGATGAAATTTTCAGTGAAATATATACGACATTACATATAAGGCATGCCGTTTGAATTATTTTCAACGTCTAACCTCTTTAAGGCAATCTTAAATCTAAATATACGGTTGCTCACGGTAACTCTGTTTTAAGTACAGTGTAAGTTCCAAAGTCTCACTGTTTATGCGATAGCATCATTTCTATGTAGTTGAACACAATTAAAGCTCTTTTCATGATCGATAAACTCCCGTAGTTGTACACCTACCAACAGAACACAAGTGAATGACCTTGAACCTGTGTATTTTTTTACAACCGAGTCGCTACAGATCCTTCAACAGTTTACAAAAACAGGCCCTTGATGACATCCAACCAATGTGCCTTCATAGCATTGGTCTGCAAGCTGCTGATCTTCTAAACTTCCTAATAAGTGTAGAAAATATCCTGCTGATATTTGCTTACCTTATGTTACAATATATATTCAAACAAATGTTATTTTGAGCTACATAAAATGTATAGGATATCCAATTGTACTTTACGCATGTTCCTTTTATCTAAAAAAACTAGACATACATTTCTTATCCTTGAAAGAAACTTGAAAACGTGCTTTTACTTGGACCTTAGGAGCTGGTAAATGAAGAAGTTTTGTTGGGGTACAACGCTTGCAGTCTTGAACCATCAATAGACTTTTTCACTCAAGGCGTCACTCAAGAAATGCATCGAGGAGAACTGCTTTTTCACTCAAGAAATGCATAGCCGAGGATGTGACGTTAGCTTTCGTACACTCATGTAACAGCCCAGAAAGGAGGAAATTCTACTCTGTGTAAAAAGGAGCACAGAATGCTGCACTTGAGCCAGTGATCACAGCCCGTGGACTGCTGTACTTCCAGCTTCTAATCCGTCTGCCTTTCCTACACAGGCCTCACTGCTGTATCTACGGGTCGGTTCTATATCGCCCTAATGATGAACCTGCAATACGGAAACTTCAACCCGTGTTTTGCAAGCTATTCGATCCTATGAACTACTGATATCTGCTGTCTCCGGCACTGGTGTCGCTGCTGTGCCTGCATTCAGGCACAAAATGGAGGAAGCGAACCAGAAGTTGACGGGTAAATACTTAGAAAACAGCAGGGGGCCAAACCGAAAAGAACTATCAGTTAATAAGAAGGTGAAGGAAACGGAGACTGATTTGTGCAGGATTGGCATGATTAAGAAGTCCGCATCAGAGATCTATGGAACTTTTAAGCAAGAAATCGCCAAGAAAAGAATCTATGATAAAACTCTGGGTAGTTCTCTACTGTTTGACGCCAGAACGGGAGTACTGCGAACCAAGACATATCGGTCCAAATACGAAGGGGTAGACACGGTATGCAGTGCATGTGGAGAGGAGGAGGAAACTGCCGAACACTTGATAATGTTCTGTAAAGGGCTTCACCCTATAGTTCAGGATGATGGCACAGAGTTTTTCAAAGCACTGGTGTTTAGGAACAGGGAGGGCAAAATAGACTTTAATTGGGTAGAAGTAACTAGAAGGAGGTTGTCTGATTGGTGACAAAAGTCAAGGTACGAGTGAACATTAAACCATTCACTGCAAAGTACCAGTCCTCAACTTCACTATTTAAAGAAAAAAAAAGATATATCTAGTTTTTGGTTCACTAAGTATTACGACTAGACGGCGTTAGCCGCCGCCCGTTCTAAAGGGTACAGCCATATCAATCCATTTATTCATCCAGGATACTTAAGCTGCCCCGTGGCCATCCTGCTGCATTATTTGAGTGAGTCATCAGAGCCTGCGGACGGCTGTATTTCCACCTTTTAATCCATCTGCCTTTCCTACACAGGTTATTCGAGGGCTTTATCCTCATGTTGAATTTTTTCCCCTGATGTGGTGCTCTTATAACTCGTTTTATTATGGCTCCTACCGTTGCATCACTTTCCAAAGAGTTTGAAGACTTTACGTTGTCAATTAAAAGAAAATTAGCCGCCATTCATAGCACGTTAGAATCAGTACAATCTGCAATGACTGAATGCCATGCTGAAAGTGAGAACAAACTGAAATCAGATGTTGATGACAAAGAAAGCCATGGATTTCATGAGCATTAAGTTTGAAGCTGTGAAATCGAAAAACAGCGACCTTATATGTGACAAGCACCTGAAAAAACATCAGATGCTCCTGCAAAGGATTGGCCATTTAGAACAGTACTCCCGCCTTAATAATTTGGTAGTAAGCGGTGTTCCAACAACGCAAGGCGAAGACTACAGAAACATTGTCGAGCTTCTCAGTGAAAAAGTTGTTTGTCCTATCAAACGTCAGTACATCGACAGTGTACATGGAGTACCAAAGCGGGACGCAAATAACAAAAACATCATTGTGCGCCTCTGCTTGCGCGACAAGCGCACCAAATTTCTGAAAAAGGCTCGCAAGTCGGACCCAAAAACAGACTTGCTCGGTTTTTCGGGAGCGCAAGAAAAGCCAATAGATGTTAATGAGTACCTCACGTCTGATAATAAGCGGTGGTTTTCTAAAGCACTTGCGCTCAATAAACAAATGAAGTGGGCTTTTCTGTGGACTGACAATTTTTTTCGGTTATCTGTTGCTCCGAAAATCGGCGGTCACTTGCTCTTGGTGACTTGTATGGCTTTCCCGGTTATATAAACGAATAGTGTCATTGAAAGGATCATCTTCATGGTAGTTCCGCCACTTTTATATGAAATAACATTCTGTATAAAAGGCGCTATAATTTAAATTTTGTTGTGCGAATTATGAATCTCTTTTGCTGGAAAATGATTTCCCGGTTCTTCGTAAGAATCACAGAAAAAGTCGTAGCTTTGCCGCAAAGGCGAAGCAATGAACGCGATAGAAACAAATTGGAAGGTTACGCGCAGAACGAAAAGCAGATCTAAACGTGTCCCGCTTTCTTCACGCACAAATCACGCACGAAACGTACTCACGGATATAGATGGATGCAAATAAGCGTCTCAGTTGTTACTTCGCTGTGTCTGAAAAGCGCGTGCTTTTTCCAAACGGAGGCTACAATGATTGCAGTGACCTTTGTGCGCCCGGTAACTACAATAGAATTGTTCCAGATAAAGCCTGAGGCCGGCCAAGGCGTACGATCCTCCCCTCCTCCCCGCCGCAAGATAAGGTCGCGCGAGGGAGCGTCACTCCCCTTTTCTAAGCGGGGCAAAGTACGCCTGAGAGATTAGACCGCGCGCAGCCACGCGATGTCGCGATGCGCGCTCATTGCGCCACCTTGCTGGCAGTGCTGAAAACACGATAATTCCCCCTGAGATGCCCGTGAGCAGCGGTAAGTGGTAGATATAAATAGCTTGCCGTTTGACGTGTTCCTCATTGGCTCAGTGGTTAGCGCCTCGCGCTCACGCTTGAGAGGACCGAAGTTCGATTCCACGCGTCGGTGTCATTTTTTGTGTTGTTCTGTCTTGCAATATATATATATATATATATATATATATTTATATATATATTTGCTTAATAATTTTACTGCTGAGCACAAGAATATAATAATTATGGGCGATATAAAATATAAAATTTAATTTACTAGATTACTCTAGCCATTCTGTCCTCAACTATACGACTTGATTTTATAGCTTTGTGATTAAATCACTAATATCGGCACCAACACGCTGTTCTGATCACGGCTTACAGTCACTATTCGATCACATCCCCACAAACATCGATGACGTCAGTCATGCTGGTGTAATTGAGAGTGACATTACCAATCACTTTCTGTATTCCTTTATTTTAAACAGGTCCTCACTCGTAGCAACGTAATATGTCAAAAGTATCCCTTTGATTCGCACAAGTACTGTATGCTCGTTGCCGATGAAGATTGGTCTAGTGTATATACCTCGAATGATCCTGAAGAGGCCTTGACCAGGTTCTACGACGCTGTTTATTCAGCAGTTGAGCATTCAACCCCATTGCAATCGTCTAACAGATGCGACTTTGCCCCCACCTGTGGTTATCCGATTCACTTATATGATCTCCTAGCAAGAAAAAGAACTTATATTGTTACGAAGTAAAGGAAGATGAAGGACAGAATCAGCTGACAGGCGCGCGAGTGTGCCGTAAGAATATAAAAGATAAAGGTCAACCCTTTCACTTGCACTTGAAATGACGCTATAAAGCTTAGTCCACCACATTGGCTACACTTTTAAGAAAGGTGAAACAAAGTTATTAAAAGCGGGAACTACAGCATTGTAGACACAATTCAGAGAAAAATTGGCAGCTTTTAAAAGAATTTTTAAAATCTACCAAGTTGCGCCTTCTACTCTATTTGTGCCGACGGCCAGTGACGAAGCCAACGCCTTTAATGTAAACTTTTCTAGTAGCCTTGCAGTTGCCTCCTCCTCAGACAACGTTCCTCATTTTCTCACAGTTCTCAGTCAATGTTTCGTTTTCCTACTTGTGCTTCTGAAATTTCCTGAATTGTTTCAGAATTGAAAGCTACCGGAGCTGGGTTAGACAACATCCACTAAAAACACATTAGACTTGTAAAATCTGTTGTTGCTCCCACATTAAGCCACATTATTAACCGCTGTTTCAAAAACGGTGTTTTCCCGGAGAGATTAAAGGTTGCGAATGTAGTGCCATTATTTTAAAACAGGCGATCCCTTTTGCATGTGCAAAACAGACCCATGTCCGTCCTTACCTTCCTCGATAAAATTCTGAAAAAACTAATTTAAATAAGAATATTTAAATATTTAAGCAAATTTAGCATACTTTTCCCCTATCAGTTTGATTTGAAGGCTCGTCTTCCTACTGATACTGCAATCACATGTTTCCCTGACAAAATCCAGTCATTCATTGATAATTAAAGCAGCACAGGATCTGTCTTTGTCGACTTTACTAAAGCATTCTATAGTATTTTTCATCTTATTTCATCGATAGTATATTTCATCCATTTCATCCTATTTTTGTAAATTTGAGTACAATGGCATAACTGGTCCCCATTTACGCTATTACAGAGCTTTATACTTAATAGGTTTCAGGTGGTCTCGGTCAATAACTTGGCATCCAGTCCCAACCTCATTACCAGATGTGCTCTTCAAGGTAAGATTATGGGTACGTTACCATTTTTAATATTCATAAATGATTTACCGCGTTGCCTTAGTTATTATTCTTGTTTATGCTGATCACACGACTCTCTTTTCTTATCACTTGGATTCTACGAATCTCGTGCCCAGACTTCAAGCTGACCTTAATTCTCTTGTTGACTGGGGCAACTATAACAGATTATTGAATATTCCTTCCAAAACCTGTTTTTTGCTTTTTCATTCCTCAATCAAAAAACTAGCATTAATTCCTCAACTCTTTGTGAATTAGGTAGTTATTACTTTAAATGATCATACGTCATTTTAGGAAATATAATGGACACACATCTGAAACTTCAGCGACATATCAATTCTGTTTGTAAAAAGATTTCATACGGTATCAGGGCATTGGTCAAGCCCCGAATGGGCTTTAACATCGACACTAAGAAGACAATGTATTATGCATTGATACAGAGTCATCTCAGTTAATGCATTATATCATGAAGTAATTCATATTCATTTCACATTTGATCAATAAAGGTATTGCGAAAACAAGCAATGCGACTCATAACTTTCACTTCACGTCAGACGCCACCACATCCTATTTTTCGCCAGCTTGACGTATTACCCGTTTCCGAAATGCACCTTTATAATGTGTGTGTTTCGTTTTTCAAGGATCTTCACCGCACCCTCAAAATCGGCATATTTCCTACTGTCTAGTTGAATAATCACAATAAAACTAGATTCGCGGTCACCAATAACCTGTTATTACCTAAAGTTCGCACTAGTTATGAAAAAGAGCATTTTCCATCAATTTCATAATAGAATTTTAAGATATGAAAGATATAATGCACATTCATGCTTTTAACACGAAATTTAAAATGTCTAATAAATGTATAACTGCTGCATTTTGTTAATTTGCTATATCTTACTTTGCCTTTTTGTAAAACAAAATTAAATACTAATCTACATACTTCGAAATGTCCTTGTTACTTGCTCTTTCATTGTTCATACTTTAGCTTTTTCTTTGGATTAACATAGGAGGCCCCGCCTGTGGTTTGTTACCTTGATACCTCTTCCTGCATATTTACTTGAAGTACTACAATATTGGTGCTAATAAAGATTGATTGCTTGATTGATATATTTATTTATTCACGTAGCATTTATTAGTCCTCATATTTGGGAGGATGTCTAGAGCATTTTGTGATGTGCTTGAAACAGAAAGCAGCACCCAATCTCGAATTATTCTGGTGAACAGAGGGTACGACGACCATAAACAGCACCCTAGAAAGTGGCACTCGTCGATCTTATTACAATTCATTAGCAGTCGAGCAAAACCAAATACTTTCATACGTCATTTCAAGCAGACGTAGAAACAGGTACACTCGCGCTGACATGACCGGACAAACCACACTTTGAGAACGTACATGCCGTACGCGCACATAAAAACACCACGTGGCTAGCAGATGACGCAAGGAGCATTCCACACTTGACCATTCCGGCCTGTTGCTGCCAGGCTGTGACTGTGCTCGATTTCGTGGCCAATAGGCTGTGTTTCTCGTCTCGTCCAGGAACTCCGCGAGGCTCCGGAGCACTGGTACGTGGGAATTAGATGAGAAGAGCAGGTGCTCCAGAGTGCTGGCAGGAAGGCCATGCCTCCGGTAGGCCGTGGTGACCCTCGAGCATTCCGTTGCCAAGGCAGGGCAGGCACACATTAGGTGCTTGAGGGCCTCGAGGTCACCGCAGCGGCTGCAGGCTGGGGATGCACAGCGTTCCTTGAGGTAGGAGTGAGCGCCGACCATACGCATCCGGTCCGCAGGCGCAGCAAGTTAGCTCGTTCCCTCTTGGTAAGGCCTGTCTCTAGAAAAAGCTTGGGTTCCCGCCCATTGGCCACCCTCAGGTATGGGTGGAATTATGCGAGGATCTTTTTGATGCGAGCCTGCGTGAAGTCCCTGGCTGCTATGGCGTGGGTGATGGGGGCACCCGGCTGGCCTTGGCCAGCGTGTGAACCTCCTCTTTACCAGCTGTGCCCACGTGAGAGCACAGCTAGTGGAAGGAGACGGACGTCTCGGTCACCGCCAGGGCCGGGTACTTGGATGCCAGGAGGCGCCCTTTGAGCCCGGCACGGTGGTGGTTGGCCAGTGTCTGCAGAGCCGCCTTGCTGTCGCCAGCGACCGGCTTAGCAGGGGCGTCCTCAGCCAGCAGGTTTACCACCAGGTGTAGTCTCGGCAGCTCCGCAGGTGCTGAGCTAGCCGGAAGGGTAGTCGGCACTGCCTGCTGACGGCCCGGGATGGGATAACGCAGACAGCCACCGCTGTACCGTCTGGCATGACAGATTCGGCGGTGAAGACCTGGAGTCGGCCGGCCAGTTGCTCCTGGAGGTTGGATACGGTGGCCCCTTGTAGCGCTGCAGCAGGAGTTCGGCGCTTGGTGGCCCCATCAAAGGACAGGTGGACCTCAAGTGGCCAGTGATGGGGCGGTGGAGGAGCCAGCCCGACTGGCGGATCCGGTACCATATGGTGGTAGAATGCACAGAGACCGCTCACCTGTGACTTCGGCTGGCGGCGGAGGCACTCCAGGAGGGTCCTGCCGTTGGCGACATGGTGAAGGCGGTGAACGTGCAAGGACAGGGCCACTCTTCGGATTCGGCCGGGGTCGCTGCCATGGGGAAGTACTCGGGAAGCGCCAGGATGGCCCTCACTGCTCTCCCGTGATGGCCCTCCAGGTTCCTTCTTCTGCGTCAGGGTCACCAGTGGGAATACTCACAGTAGGACCGAGGACGCCGAGGCATGGTTGAGCTGTAGAGCCAGCTTGGTAGAGCAGCCACGGCCACGCTCCTGCAGCTAGCTGATGGCTCCCTGGACACGTCGGACCTGTGTGGTGGCGACCTTGGCAGCTGAGATCCGGGTGTGCCGGTTGTCGATGGCAAGCTCCAGGTACTTCACCATCAGCTTCCTAGGCAGGCAGCGGTTGCTGACCATCAGATGTTTCACGTAGTATCGGGCTGCCGCCAGCGGATGGATCAACAGGGTCTCGGTTTTGGTGGTGGAGTCCTTGAGTTTGATGCCTCTCAGGTAGGTGATCACTGCATCCTGAGCCACCTACAGCGATCTGCTGATGGCTGGAATGGACCGCCTTGATACCCGGGCCCAGAGTACCACGTCGTCGTCATAGACGAAGCAGTAGGCCGCGAACCTGGTGCCTGTTGGAATAGACGCTGGGAGTCCTGCCATCGCCAAGTGGAAAAGGGAAGGGCTGAGCACGAAAACTTGAGGTACGCCTGCAGTGATGTCTCTGGGTTGGCTGGTCTCCTTACCGTTTCGAACCTGGAAGCTTCTGCCGGACAGGAAGGCGGTCACGAAGCTGCGGAGGCACCCGTTGATGCCAAGTCAGACCAGAACCGCCTTGACGGCCTCGTATGGGAGGCCATCGAAGGCTCTCTACGTCCAGCAGGAGCAGCATGGCCACGTCTCCACTGCTCTTGGCATCTCCGAGGGTGGCGACGACGTCGGAGATGGAGTCGGCTGTGCACCGGTGCTGTCTGAAGCCTATGAGTTGTTCTGGGAAGAACTAGAGTTGGCCAGAGATCCACTCGAGTTGCTCCAAGGCCACCTTTATCACCTTGCAGGGTGCAGAAGAGAGAGAGACTGACCTGTAGAAGGAGAGAGTCATGGCTTTCTTCCAGGGCTTCAGGATTAGGGCGACCACTGCACTCTGCCAGGATTTCAGTAGAACCCCACTGCTCCAGACGTCGTTGTAGAACCCGAGCAGGTGCTCACGGCCAGCTCCATCAAGGTTACAGAGCATCTGGAAAGTGACGCCATCAGCTCCGCGGGTGCTTCGTCACTTGGATTCTTCAAGTGCATCCTGATGGGCTCGCAGCACTGTTCTTGTACTTGCGTGGCGGTCCACGCCGGGATGGTGGCAAGTGGTGGGGTACTGCAGGGCAGCAGGAGGTGGTGCTGCAGGCAGCCGGGCAATGTCCCTCGCAGCGAACTGGACGGCCAGCTGTACCACCAGGTTCACAGCCTGGACGAAAAGGCGGACTGCCAGGGACATCACTTGGTTGAAGGCCCGTGGCACCATCAGCAGACACTTCAGCAGGTGCAAGGTCTTGGTGCCGTCCTGGGATTGGCCTACGGATAGGCATATATCCATCCAGTCCTGGTTCCTGCGTCGTCGTGTGTGGCGTCTGCAGATGGCGTCGACCTTTCGGAACTCTCTAAAGAGCACCGGTTGAGCTTTCTCGTCTTTCTCACGAAGGGGGACGGACACGTGTGGCTTCCCTCTCCCTATTTATCGACCAATCAGGAGCTTTGATGGGTTGATGGGGCGGAGGGGCAAGGTCTTACTGTCCCGACTTAGGAGCGGCTTGTTGCGCGCTCAACGCATGCACCGAAGGACCATACTAAAATTATTCATCCATCCATCCATCCATCCATTCATCCATCCATCCATCCACCCATCCATCCATCACCACTTCCTATGAGTTCTTGTCACGTTTGAGCTTTAATTGTTTATGCGACGTGTATAAAATATATACTTGAGTAACGACATTAAATAACAAACTAATGATTAAATCAATCTAAAGCTTTCTTTTTCCTTCTCAGTGGTCAGTTGCTTGATAGCATAGTATCAACGTCTTGAAGCCTAAACGTCTTCTTTGCCGCTGATACGAAGCCCTTCACGTCGCTCCAAACAAGCTCTATGGGATTAAGCTAGCAGTCATAGGGAGGTAGGCGCACAACGAGGCAAGCAGCAGCCTCAGCGACGCAGTGCACATAGTATGTGTCCCCGATTCCATGTACGTTGTCTTTATGAACTTCGCCTTCACCTTGTCGCTGTTTCACATAGCACCTTTTATAGCGGAAGCAATTATAGAGACATTCTCGACTGGATTTTTCCGCCGGCGTCGGCGTCACCGTCACTCACCGTATACGTATACGTATCTATACAAATGAAAACCCAAGAAAAACTAATCCAGAAAAAGCCACCGGCACGCGTAATCGAACGTGTGAATTCCGAAAAGGGGTGCGAAGCGTTAAACACTGAAGCCATGGAAAAGCACGTCCTTCAACGTTCAAACGGCAAGCTATTTACATATATCAATTACCGCTCGTTATTGGCTTCTTGGGGAGAGGAGGACAATCGTGTTTTCAACATTACTAGCAAGATGGCGCAATGAGCGCGCATCACCACATCGTCACGACGCGACGGCGCGTGCTTTCATTTCCCACGCTTACTTTGCCCCGCAGAGAGGAGGCAACTGTTCCCTCATCACAGAGAGGGCGCTAAGCCACATGAGCAGCTGATCAGTCGCCATGTCATGAACATATGGACTTATATGGAGCTTTCACTAGCAGCCTATATATACCTCGCACTGTATTCATATGTAGCATGTAGCCACCTCTAGATTATGATTCGCTTAATAGATGGTGCTGAGTGTATGTGTCCTTGGGTAATATATAACAAAGTGCATTTAATGGTTTTTGGTTTTCACATATCCACGCCGCGAATGAGGATAAGTAGGGCGAAACGTCCGTCTGTTCAACCGTGCCTCCAACCGTCCATCTGTTCGCATGTCCGTCCATTCATTCGTGCTTCTGTCCGTCCGTACATCCATCCATTCGTCCTTCCGTCCATTCTTCTGTCCATGCGTTCGTCCGTCTATGCAGGCTGTGAGATGCGGGCGGCAGTTTTTAAAATGCGAATGCATTTCTTAGGCGGGCTATGTCAGGCGTCCGTCGGGATCTGTCCACCGACCTCTCCCATAGCTACAGCTGCGGGCGCGCGCGCCCCTAGCAACCGGAGCCCCTACATGCTCCTAGCGACCGGTGCAAGTGGTGCGAGAGAGTGTACGCTTGCTGCTGTGGTACGCTTGCTACTAGAGCTGGCGAGCTACTAGAGTAGTAAACGGCGCTATTGGCTGCATGGTGTCAGAAAAAAAAGAAAACATTATTCTGTTATGAACGCTACGCAATGTATTTGCATTTCTTCACGAGTCTTTTCAGGGAAGAGAACGGCATTTTTTTGCTCCAAACAAGTACAACACCAACAAAAAAGACTGTGCATGCGTTTTGGGTGGTGGTAGTAAAACTTTCATGACCGTAATTGGTTACAGAGAAGTGACTGCGTTGGCTGGCGCCTTATCGACCTCCTCCCCTCGCAGCACTAGATGGAACCCTTATTCCGGAGCTTCATTTGCAAGCGATGCCGGCCGCGTCTGTTGAACCAGGGCCTTTTGGGTCTTCAGGCCCTGACAGCCGAGCCGGGCCATATCCCAGTCCTGCAATGGGGTAGCAAGATATACATGTTTATATTTAATTTTTTTATGTGAAGACTGAAGCTAATTCTTTGCAATATATCTAGATTGATATTAAACGCAAATAACAATAATTAGTGATATTCACTAAAGCAGACACATTCTTCCATTTTCTTTGGAATGTAATACACAACACCTTGGAATATTGTCTTACGTATTTCGTGCACTTGCAGTCATGGTATCACAATTAACGCCTGAATACGAGAAAATCTTTTCTTAGGAAAAAAAGCAGAATGAAAATTCGTGGCCAAGTTATCTGCTTTACAGCAGTATTTTCTTATTTTTCGAACTTTTCGCTTTTCTACTCCCTCCCTACTTTTCTGCCACTAATACTTTAACTGACCCTTACTAATATATCTTAAATGCGGGAGTGCTCCAGGTTTCCATTGCTTTCTCTAAAAGCCAAGGCTTCATGTACGCTCGTGAACCAAGCGTACACTTCAGTGTATATCTCCCCGATCAATAAGAACAGACGCCCTCGTTTCTTTATCTTGCTCACATCATGAACATTGTTTTTTAGGACCGAAGCTCCTCAGGCTGTGGGTCGTTCTATCCTGTGTTGTTGTTGTTGTTTTTGTTGTTGTTCTTGTTGTTGTTGTATGTTGCCACGTCTAGTTTATGAATAGGCCAATAGATGGCATTGTGTGTATATGTCCTTGAAAATCACATACCTAAATAACAGTAATAGTTTTCGTACAGTTCACGATGTTGTGTGGTTGACGGAAAGATGGACAGACAGACATGGACGGGTGGACAGAGGGAGTCAGACGGACATAAGCATGCACGAACGAACGAACGGAAGCATGAATGGACGGAAGGATGGAAGAATGGATGGGCGGTAGCACGGACGGGCAGACAAACCGACGAATGGACGTAAGCATGGATGGACGAAAGCACATACGGGTGGAAGCACAAACGAACCGACGGACATTTCACCCTACTTATCATCGTTCACGCCGTGGATATGCTGTGATTTTTAAAGATACCCTAATGTTCGTGAAACGTCAGTTGTAGGTGCAGTGCTGGCAATCTGATTTTAGAAAGCCTACATATGTACTCTTTCTTTAAGAGCTGTCACTTTACATCTATGCGTTCCAAGGCGACCACGCTTGCCAAACAACGCGTATAGTTAAATGGAGATTGACAAAAAAGAATGTCAATACGCATGCTGTGGGGAAGATATGATGTGAGAAAGCATGTTCTGGACACCAGTTTTCTAAACCGCCTCCAAAAACACTCCCTGCCCCCCCCCCCCATCTTGTTGACAACCAACGCTCTCGATTGGTCAGTTGAGTGAGAGAGGGAAAGCTATTTGCCCTCTCCTCCCGACCCGTGGGAATGACAAGTTCATTCGCCGCCTCCCTGCAGTCTGTTCGCGCTATTATGGTTGCTCAGACGTACTCACTGATAGAAAGAAGTCCATTCAAAAACATTCTCAATGAAGCAAGCGCAAGGCATGCAAGATGTCACCACCAGCCAACGGCCGATGGATTAAACAACACGTCGAGTGTGCTTCAACCTGCCTTATGGTTGTGTCGTTTGTCCAAGGAGAGTGGAGCTGGCCACAACAACGCTTCGATGTTTTGTTTGTCTGCCTTTACACTAGAAGAGGCACACACAAGTAACTCTAAGGAATGTAGCGTTTATCGCGCTGCGCTCACAGTGCAATGCGATGCTCAGAAAGGTGTTTCCAATGCTTTGCTACGACGTCACGGTGGTGGCACCTGCCCGTCGCTTTGCGTTCTACACCTTATCAACTCCGAGGCTGGCGCGCATCTTTCTCCGTGGGGTGCACGCCTCCGTTTTCGAAGATAACTGCCAGATGGCGCTTGTGTCTAACGTGCCTCGATGCGCTCGTTCGCTTCCGCTACACGCTCGAGGCACTCTAACGCAGTGCCTCCAGGATACCATTCACCGATTTTCTTGCGCATACCATCATATAAGAGTTTTGTTCACTCTCTCCAGACGCAAGACGACGGCATTTGCGGTGTAACATGCAGATTTGGAACCAATTTTTTCTGTACCCTTCTCAACAATTTTTTGCTGTGGTTTTATTACTAGCAAAAGTTGTGTGGAAATTTAATCCTACCGTAGTCGTACATTTCCTTCAACTAAGTTGCTATCTTCGCGTACACCAACACAAGAATTGGTCCTAGGGACTCTCATATATTTAGCTTTTGGACAAAATCAGCATTTTTCTTGCAGTAGCATGCAAACAAGTGTGCGTTGCGTCTTTGCTAAATAACACCATGTTTCATTATGTGTTTAAGTTATCTCAATGACGATATCATCGTTGTATATAGGCGATAACATTGCCTAAACTGTATTTGTGCGCAATGTTATTTAGCCTGTTGAAAGCCTAATGTTCAGCGCATCTTGGCATTATAGGGATCTAAATCAACTAGTAGTGTCTGTTTGACATTAGGCATAAAATTTTGATGACCAAGGGTTGCCTCAAATGAGTAATTACACTTTCCACCATTTTGATAGTAAAATATTCTTCCTTTGAATGAAGAAATCTTGTAATAGATTTTATATCTTTATGTTATTGACCTAGATTATTCACCGTGCGGTGTTTTCATGCATTGCGTTGTGTGATATATAACTCTCTTAATGAAGAAGTCTAACTACCTCTCTCCGATGTCATTTCATATGCGCAGGCTTTCCGCTAAAGCGCTTCAAAGGTTTCCATCGTATCAACTCCGCAGTTATGCGAGGAACCAGTGATGGAGCCGAAGACACGTCGTCACCTGAAAACCAGCCGGATCTTGGGCGAATCTCCACAGAAGCATGTCCTGACAAAGCCGAACCACCGCACGCAGTCAGTGAACATGACGGCTTCATGGAGAAGAACCTGGCGACGACCGATGACTGCAACTTTCAAGGAAAATGAACTTTTTTTGTTTCACCTGACGTGATGTTTTGACGATAGTCATTTACCGAGCATGTGCGAGCCTATAAGGTCCTTGTTTGCACACTTCCGCATAAGCATTCTGCCTTGTTTTTTAATTGTGTGCATCCAATAAATTGGAGAAATGGCTCCTTTTTCAAAGCGTGGCATCCTTTCTGTCTCCTCCATTTAACCTACAAAGATATTTCTCGGTTATCTTAGTTTCCAGTGAATGCTGGCTTCTGCCCAGTGATCCCGAAATGTTTATCTCATATTCCTAATGGGCGCGTTACATTCCTCGATGACTTTTGTAATTTAAATACAGAAATGAATCACTCAGCAGAAATGTCCGTTGCAATCGTTGATTGCCTCTAATTTGAGCTGAACTTCACTGAGATAGATGTGATATATTAACGTAGTACGGATCCATTTTATATTGGTTCGCTGAAATTCTATGTCTACCTTTATCTTATTCAAGGTACCTTACATATTGTTTCTCTAAGATTGTGAGTGTTATGTTGCTGTCAATATCATCTTGTTAGTAATGTATATTTTCCTGTGTGCACGAGTCAGTGTATGAAAAAAAAGTGACTGGTCATTTTATGGTTGCTGAACAAAACGTATAGATCGCCAACGTCGAACTCACTCTTAAAGTGCGCATAGAATTCGTATAATGCCAAAGACAGGCTTTTGGTGCTAGGTACCTTAATATGGCGGCCACTGTAACTTCTTATTAGAAAATGTGCAGATGAGGACACAGATTCGTTCCGTCCCCGTGTTCTTGTGAGGTCCCCTCTCTTTCTTCTGTTTGCTAGCAGCTCAGAGGGGGCACCGCCACAAATCTAGGGTCACTGTTCCTCGCTCCAAACGTTCGAGTAAGAGTTCATGAAGCTCTTAACCAGCAGGTACTGAAAGCGGCTGCCATGGTGACGTAAATGTAAACCATGTATTCTTGATCACTATATCCACAGATCGCTATTAGCCCGTTGCACCTGTGCGATGCGA
Source organism: Rhipicephalus annulatus (assembly GCA_013436015.1). Lineage (NCBI taxonomy): Eukaryota > Metazoa > Arthropoda > Arachnida > Ixodida > Ixodidae > Rhipicephalus > Rhipicephalus annulatus. Next base: position 132,761 of record WOVY01010506.1, read on the forward strand.
TGACGTCAGATTCGCCCGTGGCAGTGCCCTCGCCTTCGCGTGCTTGTTTCCATTCTTTACCGCTGATTTACATCCTGATTAAACCCCTTGCACCCGGGCACTCAGACGTGCCACCACGCTTAACATTTTCTTGTTCGCGGGAACATAGGTCATGTGTGCAGGAACATAGGCACCAGGATTACGCCTGGAGCAATTATTATTGAACGGAAAATGGCAAAATGCTCCAACATAGTGAGGGAGACAGGCATGAAAGCGAAAATGTGGAGAGCGAAGCTAAAATGGACACTTTTTTCAGGTGCAAGTGCAGGTGGGTCGACGACTATATAGTCCATGTGCCGAGCAGGAAGCGCAATTCTCAGCGACACCTGGCACTGGGTGTTCCTTTTTCTTTTCTAGTTTGGTGTGAAGAGCTCCCAACAAAAAAAAGGAAGTGTGAGTGGGGTTGTGTTGTACGGCATGGACGATAACAACGAAGGACCCTAAGAGAATGGAAATGTACAGTGAATACTGTCGACAGAAGGCATTCTTTGAAAGGGTAGTGCCTTTTCTTCCAGACGCTATTGGCCATGAAAGTGAGCCTTCCGATGTCTGTAAGCTTAATAATCGTTAAGTGGGTCGCTGCTCGCTTTGTGTGCTTGCCAGGACATCTTGGCACGTACGTATGAATGCTGGGTGTCCAGAAAGCATGGTTTGTCCTGTTGTGCTAGCAGAGTCCCAAACATTTGTATGCTCGCTAACATTGGGGCCTTGCGAGGCTGTAAATGTGCTGCAACAAGAACAGTCAGTGCACATGTCGAGTCTGCTGTGTCATCCTCGTGCTATGAATATACAAACATCTTTGTCAATAGTGCAGCTGCTCTGTCGCTCAAGCACATTGTTATTTCTACCTTATATTGATAAATATTACTTGTCCAGGTAAAATACTTCAATACAGCGTTTCAGAAAAATCACTTTCCGATTTTTTCTACTTCGCCACATTTGTCCGATTGCACTAGAAAAAAGCAAAAACAAAAAAATGGTGACGCTCAAACAAATCTTGTTGGAAAGCGCAGCAGTTAGCTGGCGTGCTGAAATAGGAAAACAAAACAATTTACTGTACACGTGTAACGTATTTTCTTGTGCCGCTTAGATGCATTTAGATTCAGCGTCATTGCTTTTATGTTTCATATGTCAAAGTAAGCCTACAACTTTCTCTCCGTGAGAATGAAAATCATTACGTTGACGAGTATGATCCGGTACATATGATTTGTTGCTGCAAGCGAGCTTTTGCTAGACTTGCAAAAATATTGATGTACTCAATGACAACACAACAAATGAACTCATGCCTAACCAAACAGATCTCTCGAAAAACAATGTCGCAAATTGGGCTCCTTCTGCCCATTGACCCACTTGTGTAGTGCCTTAGGCATGTGCGTCCATACGAACGGGCCACAACGCGTTTTCCTCGCTGCAGGTGTTGGAGCGGTACCAAGTAGGTATCGCAGTAGCTGCGCCTTGACGTGACGCTTTCTTCCTAGGTGCACGTTGACGTCACTCTCAGCCTCAGCAAATTCACCGCACACTCGCCAGCTCCTCGGTCTGTCCGAACACACTTCTTTCTCGATTCACTCTCTCCACGGCCCGCAACACTCGATCACACGCCAAGTGGAAGCACTATTTCGACTCATTTATCTGCGATAAAACTTACACAAAACCCAACCCTCCTCCCATGTCTTTGCGTTTCAAACAGACGTTTACTCTAAGAAACGCTACACCGAGTTTCACTTCAGACCGTTCTTCCAGCACCGCGTCGACGCCCGTATCAACCGAGTCAACGCTGTGCGCACCGCTGCTGCTTCGCATGTCATCAGAGTTTTCTTCAGGGAGATTGTTCATATGTTTTTATTCTGTTTGTTTTTCTTCTGCTGTCTCTCATTGCCCAATAGTGCCCAAATACCAGCGATTTTGACGTGGGAAGCAACGACACACACACTCCATGCTTTGCCCTTCCTGAGTTTTCATGCCAGTGAGTGACACTGAAAGACCATTCCCTACTTACTTCACCCCTCTCCAGTTTTTTTGACCAGGACACACATTCTCTGCAGAGTGAAAAGCCACTGCCCAGCTGAAATAAAAATCACGTAGGAGATCGGTAGGTCACCGCGATGTGTAACATTTATTGATGCATCAACGATTCATATTGTTTTGCTTTAGTTAGACGAACACATGAACTAAATTCGCCTTAAGCTGCGCTTAGCTTACAATGTATTCCTTACTATTCCCCTTCACCCAAATGTCACTGCTACGGCATAATATTCCATCTTCCCGCTGCAAGTACCGGTGATCGGGTATGCAGAGTACAACGGCAACATGCAGGTGCTGCCTACTCTGAAAATGTTCTTTCCTTCGGCACATTCACAAGAAAGAAGCCATCAATAAAGTGGCAACAACCAGTCAATGCCACATGTGCAACGTGTCAAGGGCTACCCCCTGTACGTGTCCCCATGAAATGAAATCGAGCTCCACATAAACGACAAGAACTGCAACATATGGCGTATTCAGTTGGACGTTTTCGAGTGCTCTAGAGCGCTCGCTTTAAAAAGTGGCTGCGTCTTCAGTTGGCAGAATTCGAGCGCTCCGACTACCTTCTGTTGGTTCTCTCAGAGCGTGAGCCTCTGAATCAGAGCACTCCCGACTGCTCTGACTTCGAAGTGAGAGGAGGGCGGGATTTGACCTAGAGGAGAGATCACGTGACACAATCCAGCCAATAACGTGGCCACCAGCAGGAGAACGAGGCGAGGGGCGCGAGCATGCTTTTCGGAAGTGGGTATCACCGGACGCGTGATACTTCGTGCACGTACGTTGTTAATAGAGTTTTTTGCTTGTGTGGTGCGAGTTCACATCTACGAAGCCATAAATGCACAATGTCAACAACGAGACTGCTAGTGAAGGTGGAGGAAATGTCAATGCTGTCGTTAAAGCAGATCGCAGACGGCCTCGTGATTTGCCTTGGAGATGGTATTTTGGACGAGGACGATTGCCAGATTTAATTGCTGAGCTCAGGAGGCTTTTGCTACACCCAGAAGTCAGATATGTCACGGACGTTTACTGAACTGATCGGTCCCATTTGTTGACGCGGCGCAGCAATGTTTACCCGGCAGATTCCCGCGATGGTTGCACGGTGGCGCTAACTCCTTTGAGCGCTCTGAGATCGCCGATGCATTTAATTGATACGCTGCCTCTCGCGCTCCGACTGCGAGCTGCCTCTGCATCTGGCGACTCTGAGCCAGAACAGAGCGGCCAACCAAATACGCCAATAGTGATAGGACCCTTCGATTGCCTCGAACTAACTCGTCTTCAAGTGAACGGACTCAGTGCACTACTACCAATGAAGAGTTCGCGGCTTTGTCTAGCATGCTGCAGCTGTTATATATTGACATTCGCACATAATCGCCACAGCATCACTGGCAACATAATATTTAGTGCTAGCGGTCACACGCAAACTGATGTCGAAAGTTATCATTGCGTGTTCACAAACTCTCATTAAGTTCACTTGTACTTTTGACGGTGCGAAATAAAAATAAGTTCAGTTTTTTGCGTCTTTATCGATTGCTTGTTTCTGTGAGGGTGCGCCTGTAATAGCAGTTATAAATGCCAGCGTAGGAGGCGTGGAAGGGGCCATATCTATGCACTGTTAGTGAAGCCGCATTTTTGTGATTGTGGAAAATAGTTGGATTTTGAAACACTCTCTGAAATAAGAAGAAAACTTCCAAGGAAGGACACGCTAGTCACTCGTGTCTACGCTTATTGAATTCACTTCTCGACATTGAAATTTGTGGCCAACCACGTACGCTCTATAAAAACTCCTTTATATAAGGCTTAACGTCCAAATTCATTGGCTCATTCTTGTGAATTATTTTGAAGAGTGTTAATACACTGCAAAATAAGAAGATAAATAGGGGGATAAACAACAAGAGAGAAGGCAGGGAGGTTAACCAGGCACATGCCCGGTTCGCTACCCTACGCTGGGGGAATAGGAAGGGGGCATAAAGATGAGAGAGAGAGGAAAGAGAAGAGGAAGAGAGAGAAAAAAAAAACAAAAAAGGAGGATTGTCAGTCAATCGGCTGGCGCGTATGCAGCGGTGGCACTACACAAAAGTTAAAGGTGGTCACGTAGGCCTGCAGTCCTCAAAAAGCACAAGACAGCTTTGACTGCTTTTGAGCCGACGAAAGGCGATGACGGTGTTCCATTAACATCTGCACAGAGAGTGGCCGATCGTCCAACTGTCGCAATGCTTCCGAAAGCTTCTGTCTTTCAGAGGCAAATCGAGGGCAATGGCATGTCAGATGGTCGATGTCTTCTTTGGTGCAGCAGACGTCGCATTCCGCATTGTCGGTCAATCCGATGAAGGTTCTATATGCTTTTGTGAAGGCAACCCCCAACCAAAGGCGACAAAGAAGTGAAGCTTCACGTCGACGAAGTCCGGATAGAGGTCGAAGTTCCAGTCGAGGGTTTATTCGGTATAGTCTCGTATGTCTTATGCTTGCGGTGTTCCACTCCTGCAGACTCAGACTACGTGCCAGGTGACGAAGTTGCTTTGCAGCGTCAGTCCTTGACAAAGGAATCGGAAGGGTGTGCTCTTCTTGGTGCGATGTGTGAGCCGCGTTTTCTGCGGAATCATTGCCACTGATCCCACAACGGCCAGGAAGCCACTGAAACTTGACCTCGTGGCCTGTTTCTGTGACGTGGTGAACAAGCTTGAGAACTTCGTAAGGTAATTGTACATGGCAACCTCATCGAAGGACTGACTGCATGCTCTGGTGCCACCCTGTGGCACCAGAGCATGCAGTCAGTCATGCAGTCAGTCACCTTCGACGACAATTGCAAAGCCCTCTCTACACGGGCACTCACTGTTCTTGTCACAGTCCACTTGCGGCGTGTCATGTTTGCGTGCAGCGTGATAGGCCTGCGTTCAAATACTTAGGACTGTGCCAACCCAAGTGCAATTGTCGTGCGCTGAACTTACAAACACTCTTGCATTATTGGTGCCACCCTGTGGCACCCCTAATGCAAGGGTGTTTGTAAATGTAGGGGCGCCGCGAATCCACAAATCCACCTTGTGGCTTTGTGGATTCTCGGTGCGTTTGAAGCTAGAGATCACTGGTTGACGCCCCTCGACGGAAACTTCTATTGTCGGCAACATAACCTCTCGTTTTTAAAGACGATATTCTTTCTTCGGGACCTTCGACGCAAACATTTTGGTCTGTCTGTCTGTCTGTCTGTCTGTCTGTCTGTCTGTCTGTCTGTCTGTCTGTCTGTACATTTGTCTGTTTGTCCACTCTTAACTTGGAGAGCCTATATGTGCGCGCGTCTCCGTAGTTTAGGGTGGTGTCAGCCTTTGACCCACCACTTGCCGCCACCCGCTAAAACACAATGTTGGCAGTACCGGTTTCCATGGCAACAAGCGCCATGTTGGTTCTTGCGGCCAAGCGTTTCTGCGCCGCAGCTCTCCACCAGTGCGGGTGTGCAATCTGCGGTATGAACTGCGTCTACCACATCGCTCTGGATCTAGCATTTGCGGTGACACCATCCTCGCGCTAAGTGCTACAACAAGAGCCTTGAAGTTAGAATGGCCGGGTGCTGCGTGCCGCAATGTACAACCATCTGGAGAAGGGGTGCGAGATTGTTCCCGTTCCCGACTTGTCCAAACCGACAGAAACGCTATATCGCGCAAGTTCAGCGAGACTGCTGGGCGCCGACTGCTTCCTCCCGTATTTGTGAGGGGAGTAGCCATTGTATTGCGACTAGCGAGTTGATTAAGTTAATCACCGCATTTTTCATGAAATGATTTACTTTGTCGTGTGAAAACGCCGTGCCCATAAACAACTGACAGACGGTCGCGTTCGCGTGTTCTTTCGGTCACAGGTGTGTGAGCAGTGCAGATGTAGAAGCCGACGAACGCGTTTCCCGTATACTCGAGTACAACTACAATGCAGCAGCAAAATTTTGCGCGTATTACCATGGGGTATCGCTTAAATTTGCGAGAATAACAGTTACACTCGCCCAACCATGCCAGTACAGTTTTTGTTTTAAAAATATAGAATGCGACTAATTTACTCTTCGCGTCCATCCGTCGTATGTCTGCTTGTGTGTCGGTGTGTCTTTCTCTTCTAAACACTTCTGTTTCTACGCATGAAAAATTCCGGTTTGCTTATGACTCAAATATGCCGCATGGGCGATTGCGGTGCAGCGTCGCAGTTTTTTCTTTTGTGTATAAACGACCACAAGGATGACTTTACGTAGTGATCAGTTTTATTTACTGCTGTATATGAACTACGTTTGTGTATTTCGTGCCCTGTATGACTTTTCGCGTTATTGCTTTGTTCAAGGCCCATTTCGAGGACACAAGCTTCGAGCAAATCATGCACGACGGTTTGAAGAAATGGAAGGCCAGATGCCATTTGGATGCTGTTTTCAATAAAATCTGACCTAGAAAAACTTGGTTTGTCCCTTGTTGCTCCCCTTTGCTTTTCTTCTTGCCTAATACACAGGCTTGTGGGGGGAGGGGGAGGGTTGTTGTAATATGATTGAGTGCCCTACTATTTCCGGGCAATGCTTACAGCTTGTAAGATTTTTAAGCAGTTCGTTGTACAGATTCGTTCGCAGGAACCGAACCTGCTGCAGGAAATTATATCACGGACAAAAGCAACATTTACGGTACGAGAAACAGGCTAGCGGAGTTATGCGCTTCATAGAGAACACCGTGAACTACCCGGTTGTTTGATCTGCGTTCCTTGTCGTTATGGGTACCATCATACAAACAACGCTGTTTCGAGCCTTGCACTAGAAGGCATTGGAGGTGTCTGCAGTGCTAAGGTGAATTCGCTTCAGGAATGCCGCGCAGACATTAAGTCCGTTCACAGTGACATCGAGATTCTCCCCCTCGCAAATATTGGCTCCCTAAATATCCTCACTCTGCCATGCGGTGGGTCTACCAGAAGGGAGAAACGAACTATTTTAACAGTATCTTATACAAACTCAAGTCACGAACATGTTTTTCCTGTTCTTCCAAACCGCGGCTAACTTCAGAAAACAACCCTTCAGAACTTGATATATATATATATATATATATATATATATATATATATATATATATATATATATATTGTTACACAAGGCAAGGCTTTCTGCTAGTTGTTCCTGCGTCTCTCCAAACGTCTGTTCTGCGTCTCACGCATGATGACCCCACCTTTGGCCATCTAGGCACCGCACGAACACTTAGTCGCACGACAGAGCGGTTCTAATGGCCGAAAATGAGCAAGACAATTAGGAACTACGTGGCCAGCTGTACGTAGTGCCAGAGCCACAAGCGGCCCTCCTCGGGTCCAGTTGGTCACCTGCAACCTGTAGAGCCTCCCGGTTCCCCTTTTGAAAAGGTCGGCATTGATCTGATGGGACCATTTCCACGCTCCTCAATAGGTAACCGGGGGATAATTGTATGCGCCGACTACCTGACGCGGTACTGCGAGACGGCTGCCTTATGCTCCGCCACGGCAGTCCAGGTTTCGGGGTTCCTGTTGAATTCAGTCATCCTCTGACACGGACCTCCTCGCGTGATAATAAGTGACCGTGGACGACAATTTATCGCTGATACTGTCGAATCATTACTTCATTTGTGTGCTTCCAAGTTCTGACACTCAACTGCGTATCATCTACAAACTAACGGCCTCACCGAGCGCACAAACCGAACGTTGATCAACATGTTGTCAATGTACGTCGCTTCCGACCACAAAAACTGGGATGAAGTTTTACCATTCGTCACGTACGCCTTCAACACGTCGAAACACGAAACGACAGGCTACAGCCCTTTCTATCTGCTCTACGCTCGCTCATATATATATATATATATATATATATATATATATATATATATATATATATATATATATATATTATAAAGTCTTGGTTTGGAAGACCTTTATTAGGCCCGAGGAACCGGCAGCCGACAGCGGAGATGCACGAACCAAGATGATGATCATACGTGACAACGATGAGGATGCATAAGCAATACATGATAATGATGATAATGTACAGATGAAGAGGATTGGTATACTAAATGCCCACACTGATTCCCCCCCACGTGAGAGCGGCCAGCCTGGCCGCGGCAAGTCAAGGGGACAAAGAACGTCGCATGAAGGGCTTCATACGGGAGACATGGACGACTTCAGTAGTTCGATAACGGCGATCTGCTGGGGCTACAAGTGGCGTCACGCGATAATTTACTGGTGAAGTTTCTTCAAGAACTGTGTACGGCCCGATAAATCGTGACTGGAACTTGTCGCACAAACCAGGTGTGCGAATAGGCGTCAAAAGGAGCACTTCGTCTCCAGGATGAAAGGATACAGCACGATGCGATTCATCATAAACCAGCTTTCTGTCTTGCTGTCGGGCTTCAGTGTTTATACGAGCACGTTGGCGGCTCTCTGCGAGCCGCAAAACGTATTCCTCTGAAGAGGATGGAGATGAATCCGCATGGCAGGTGAAGAAGGAGACGTCCAGCAAAGAAGTAGGGGAGCGTCCATAAACTAGGTAAAATGGTGAGTAGCCGGTTGTCCGCTGAATAGCCGTATTGTAGGCGAAAGTGACGAATGGTAGAACTACATCCCAGTTCTTGTGGTCTGGTTGAATGTAGGCGGCGATCATGTCAGCAAGAGTGCGGTGGAATCGCTCAGTGAGGCCGTTAGTTTGGGGATGATAACTAGAGGCAGTCTTGTGAGTTGTGCCAGAGGCGCGAAGAAGTTCGTTCACTAGTTGTGAAAGGAAGGCCCTTCCACGGTCGCTGAGCAATACACGTGGAGCACCATGACGCAGTATAATGGCTCGTAGGATGAAGTCGGCACTTTCAGAAGCTGAACCGGTAGTGACAGATGCCGTCTCGGCGTAGCGCGTCAAATGGTCAACGGCTGTTACTATCCATCGGTTTCCAGCAGCACTGACTGGAAGGGGGCCATAAAGATCGATGCCTACAACTTCGAATGGTGTGGCTGGGCATGGAAGAGGCTGTAGTGTACCGGCTGGAGCAGATGTGGGTAGTTTTCTACATTGGCAGGTAGTGCAGGACCCAACGTACCGAGCTACACTAGTGGTAATACCTGGCCAATAAAACCGACTTCGAAGGCGATCGTAGGTTTTGTGGTAACCAAGGTGACCAGCCGTCGGATGGTCATGAAGTGCTCTGAGGACTTCGGACCGAAGCGATCGGGGTAGAACGGGAACCCAGCGCTGACCGTCAGGATGGTAAATTTTGCGGTACAGCACCGAGTTGTCCAGCTTAAACTGCGAGAGTTGGCGACGGAGCCTCGCATTAGGTGGACGGGAACTGCCAGTGAGGTAGCCTATAATACGTCGACAGTATGGGTCAGCCAGCTGTCGAGAAGAAAAATCGTGCGGGTCGTCCGAAGGCAGCTGGTCCATAGAGGCGAGAGGGGAAACCGCCGTAGACGTGGACTCCGAGGGCGTGTTGTGCGAATTGATTGCGGAAACCCCGAGTGGAGTCGCTGGTAGTGGGCAGCGAGAAAGAGCGTCGGCGTCACTATGTTTCCTGCCACACTTGTATACGATGGCAAAATCATACTCTTGTAGGCGTAGAATCCAGCGGCCGAGGCGTCCCGACAAGTTCTTGAGTGTCGAAAGCCAACATAGAGCGTGGTGGTCGGTCACAATTGTGAAATGGCGGCCGTGAAGATAGGGACGAAATTTCTGCACTGACCAAACGACGGCGAGGCACTCCTTCTCGGTGATCGTGTAGTTCCTCTCGGCTGCGGAGAGGACGCGGCTGGCGTACGCAACGACTCGCTCTCGCGAAGAGTTGTCGCGCTGGAGGAGGACGGCTCCTAAACCGTGGCCGCTAGCGTCCGTATGGAGGAAGGTCGGTGCACCATCGTGAAAATGAGAAAGTACAGGATCGGTCGTGAGGGCACTCTTCAACCTGTCGAAAGCCGATTCACATTCCTGAGACCACTGAAAGGGCGTACCAGAAGCAAGTAGCTTATGGAGTGGTGCGGCTATGGAGGCAAAGTTTTGTATGAATCGCCGAAAATAAGAGGCGAGACCAAGGAAACTTCGCAAATCTTTCGGCTTCTCAGGGCGAGGGAAGCGAAGCACCGCAGCAGTTTTCTCAGGGTCTGGACGAATTCCGTCCTTGCTCACAACATGACCAAGGACCTTGATAGATCTGCTGGCGAAATGGCACTTCTTGGTGTTAATTTGAAGAAAGCGCCCGCAAGGCAAGTCAGGATCTCGTCCAAGCGTTGCAGATGTTGAGGAAACGTCGACGAAAAGACAACAATGTCATCGAGGTAACATAGGCAAGTCTTCCATTTCAGGCCACGCAGCACGGTGTCAATCAAGCGCTCAAAAGTTGCGGGCGCATTGCATAGACCAAACGGCATAACATTGAATTCGTATAGGCCATCTGGGGTTGCAAACGCCGTTTTTTCTTTGTCATCTTCGTGCATGGGGATTTGCCAATAGCCGGAACGCAAGTCGAGGCTTGAAAAGAATTCAGCACCTTGTAAGGAATCGAGGGCGTCGTCGATACGTGGCATGGGGTATACGTCCTTCCTAGTGATCTTATTGAGTGCTCGGTAATCGACGCAAAATCGTACGAATCCGTCTTTTTTACGCACCAGAACCACTGGAGACGACCAAGGACTGGTTGAGGGTCGGATTATCTCCCGTTGCAGCATATCGTCTACGTTTTCCTCAATGATTTTCCGTTCGGCTAGGGAGACGCGGTAAGGACGACGATGCACAATGGATGTTCCGTCGGTCTGAATACGATGTGCTGTAGCAGTTGTCTGACCCAGGCTGGATGAATGAATGTCAAAAGAGTTTGCACGCTTTTGCAACAAATCAAGCAGCTGCTGCTTCTGTGAGTCTGTCAAGTCCTTGTTGATGGCTGCTGTAAAGGCCGAGGAAGCAGTATGATCTCCAAGATGGCCTTTAGAGGAGGCAGGGGTAAGAGGCACGACGCACACAGGCTCCAGATCGGCAACGCAGGCGACAGTAGTGCCCCGCGGCAGTAAAATTTTATCTGGTGTGGTGTTCGTAGCAGCGAGGACAGCTGATCCATTGTTGAAGCGAGCCACACCTGATGCGAGAGCTATGCCTTTATTGAGGCAACGGGGCGATGGAGTGACCAAAATGTCACCAGAGTCAACGTCGTTGGACAAAACAGTGACTAATTGATGTTCATTTGGGGGTAACTCGATGTCTACAGCAGCGACGAGTCGAAGTGGCCTGTAGGTTTCGTCACTAAGCAAGTGGTCTGTGTCAGTAAGATGGACGACACGTTGTGCACAACAAATAGCCGCGGAAGCAGATGAAAGAAAGTCCCAGCCTAAAATAAGTTCGTGGGAGCACGGGGATAGCACAGCGAATTGTATATAATGAAGAATGTCGTCGATTAGCACACGGGCAGTACAGAGAGCGGAAGGGCGAATCATTGTTCCCTGGGCTGTAACCAGTGTTGGTCCATCATAAGGCGTCGTGACTTTTCGAAGACGGGTACACAAATCAGCACGAATAATAGAAAACCCAGCCCCAGTGTCCACCAAAGCATCAACGTCCACTCCCTCAACTGAGACTGCAATCATATTGTAAGGGCGCGCTGGAGGAATTGGAGTACTGTGTTGGAATGCAGTTTGTCCTCCGAAAACTGCATCGCTTAGTTTTCCGGACGCCGATCAGAAGCGAGGGAAGCAGGCTGAAGAGGAGAAGAGGAGCGACGGTAGGGCGATGGTGAACGGCGTCTGGTTGATCGATGACTACTGCGCAGTTCACCGGATGCTGGCGGAGATGGAGACCGACGCGGCGGTGACGAATAACGATGGCCCTGGTACAAGGCTCCTGCGGTATAGTCTCGTTCGCGTATGTCGTACCCTCGGCGCTCGTCTTGCTGGCGCTTGCGGCAAAAGCGTGAAATGTGACCACGATAGCCACAATAATAGCACGTAGGGCGAGTCGATCGATAAGAAGGGTAGTAGCTTGTGTTAGATGCACCGGGAGAGAGAGCAGTGAGAGGGACAGATGATGGCTCAGGCGGTGGTGATGGAAAGCTTGTGGGAAAGCTTCTGGGAGGTGCGGCAGCAACCGACGCGTACGTTGGTGGCGGCGGCGTCGAGCTGATGGTGCCTGATGGTGCGGCGACGGCATGCGAGAACGATGGGAGAGTACGAGCGACAGTAGGCTGCAGGTGGGCCATGTGGGTCATGGACGTGAGCTCCTCCCTGATGACATCCCGCAATGACGTTGAAGAAGACTGCATGGGACACACTGAAGGTAGTGTGAATCCCATTGATTCTAATTCTTCGCGTATAATCATCCTTATTGTGTCTCGTAGGTTTGGATCTGCCGTAATACGGGCCGCGTCACTGTCCGGTTGTAGGCGCATAGACTCGAGTTCTTCGAGGCGTTGACAGGTTGTCATAACGTCAGCAACAGTAGCTGGATTCTGGATTGCAAGGGCATTGAATGCGACGGGTGCAATCCCCTTAAGAAGCTGGCGTACCTTGTCTGACTCTGTCATTGGGGTTTCAACCCGGCGGCAAAGTGAAAGGACATCCTCGATGTAGGATGTATACGACTCGCCGATGTGCTGTTTCCGAGCCGCGAGTGCTTTCTTTGCGAGAGCCGAACGAACAGTCGGTGTGCCAAAGACATGCCGAAGCTGATCTTTGAAGGCGGACCAGTCGGGGATATCGATGTAGTGGTTGAGGAACCACGTCTTCGCGACACCCGTGAGGTAGAATGACACGTAAGCGAGTTTGTAGGTGTTATCCCATCGGTTAGCAGCGCCGACACGTTCGAAATCGTCCAGCCATTCCTCCACATCTTCCCCGCGCATACCGGCGAAGGGATGGGGCTCACTCTGGGGGCTGTTAATGACGTGAAAAGGCGCGGCACGCGGTGGCGGAGTGGGAACGGTTGCAGCACCGACCTCTTCTTGGTGCGACATATTTCCGGACACCTGGCCCAAGCGGCGACCTGAACGTAGCTCCAGGGGGTAGAGTGGTTGAGAGGTACTGGGATCGATACCCAGCACCTCCACCACGTATGAAGTCTTGGTTTGGAAGACCTTTATTAGGCCCGAGGAACCGGCAGCCGACAGCGGAGATGCACGAACCAAGATGATGATGATACGTGACAACGATGAGGATGCATAAGCAATACATGATAATGATGATAATGTACAGATGAAGAGGATTGGTATACTAAATGCCCACAATATATATATATATATATATATATATAAAAATATATATATATATATATATATATATATATATATATATATATATATATATATATATATATTAGCTAATATAAACTACCACCTTCTCGTTGGAGCCCACGCTGCCTTCCGTGTATATGAATGAGCGACCACTCAGAACCAACATGGTGGCCCGTCAAGGATGTCGGCCGTTCGTGCCTGTTGTAAGCAACCATGATCGCAGTTGTCACCGCCTTAAAACATAGGAGACGCGCGGACACGGAGGCTCTCTATCTTGACTGAACCGGTATTTGAAGGGCCGCCCCCTCCGCAGCACCCACATATGTTGCTCAAGTTTGAGCGTCCATAATTGTGCAATTATCAATTCAAAAGCAATTGTTGTGCGTGTCTGGGGCACCATAACAACACGTATATATTCTGAATGTGCGTCTTTTACTCGAAAAGGCATACATAAGTAATCTTAGGGACCGTAGCGCTTATCACGCTGCGCTGGCCAACCAACGCTTGCACGAAAAGGCGAGTGTTTCCAACGCTTTGATACAAAGAGACGGTGGTGGCACCTACCCGTCGCCTTGCGTTCTACTCCTTGTCACCCCTGAGGCGGGCGCGCACACCCGTCTCACAGCCACGCGCCTTTTTGAAAAAAAAATTGCCCGCAGCTTCCCTCGGGGGAACACTGAGGAGGATGCGGAGCATATAATTGGTTAACGGGGTGTTAAAGTGCGACTTACTTGGGTCGATGGCTAAATTGGTTAACGTGGTTGTGAAATGGGGTGTTAAATTGCGACTTACTTGGGTCGATGGCTAAATTGGTTAACGTGGTTGTAGGAGGGGGTGTTAAATGAGTGAACACGTACACACGTATGCGAAAGGGCGGCGCTGGTCGAAGGGACGTCGATCATTGTGTTTGTGGATTCGTTGGAATTCATTTCACCGCGACCTTGGACGTCGACGCGCCGTACAAACCAACCGACGAGCGGCAACTGAGCGAGCGAGCGCCGACCTTGAGTATATATACAGCACGACGGCGCATGCACTGTCAGCTGTTGAATGTTCTCGAAGCGCGACGCCACATGCGCGTCCACTGGAGAATCAGGAGAATTGTAGATGTCGAACGCGGTGTGTAGAGGAGGAAGGGTGCACAGATGGTGGAGGAGTGAAGCGCGCGCGGTGTGTAGAGGAGGAAGGGATGCACAGATGGTGGAAGAGTGGGCGACGGCGCGACGGCGCATGCGCGCGCGTCAGCTGTCGAATGTTCGAGAAGCGGTGTGGACGGCGCGGACGGCGCGGACGGCGCACTACAAGGCGCGAGTATAAGATGCTCCGCATCTAAAACTGCCAGATGGTGCTCATGTCTCATGTGTGACGTAACTTGATGCGCTCGTTTGCCTCCACTGTACGCTCGAAGCACTCTAACCCAGCGCCTCCAGAATACCATTCACCTATTTTCTTGAGCATACATCAATTAGTATATTGAGGAAAGGGTGAGAGTGCCAGAATCTTGGAGACGCGCCCTCCGGGTCCGACCCCTTCCCCGCATTATGTCCAAAGAAAACCACAGTGGTCGCCGCCAGGCGCGCGCGGAAGCGTTGCAGCGACACTTTGGTCAAGAGGAACACGTGTGCTACGTGGACGTTGCCGGCCCGCACCATGGGGAGGTGGTATACGGCCGCAGTCTTACGCAACACAAACACCGTAAACGGGCTCACTTTCAAAGCCTACAGCGCAACACACGCGGAGGAGATTGCCATCGCTCTGGCTCTCACCTATCCCTCTTCTAAACATATCATCACCGACTCACGAGGGGCCTGTCGGAACTATCAGCTAGGGTGGGCTTCACCGCTTGCTCGGCGCATACTGGAACCTAGCTGCCGATACGTTAATCCAACTCCGCGAAATCTGGTTTGGGCACGCGGTCACCAAGGACTCAGGGGTAACGAACAGGCCGATCAGGCCGCCCGCGCACTCTCTTCCCGGGCTATCTCCCTGTCTTTGGAAGCCTACTCGCAATCAGACAATTCGGCCCTTTCATTCTAAGATATTACCAATAACTACAAGGAGCAGCACCGGAGCTATCCAGACCCTTGTAAGGGACTGCATCGCGCTGACGAGCGCCTCCGTTTAAAACTGTTTACCATTACTGTACTGTGCCCGGCGGTGCTAAAACATTTCAATTCATCCTTTGATGGCACGTGCCAGTTCTGTGGTGAGGTGGCTGACACCTTCCACATCGTCTGGGCGTGCCAGTCTGATCCATCTACCCCCCCCCCCCCTAACCCCACGAGAGAGGACTGAGAGGTGGCCCTGCTCGGCTGTCAAGAGCTGAAGGTCCAAGAGGCCCTGGTTCAACGGGCACGGGGGGCGTTGCTTGCCAATGGAGCTCCGAAATAGGTGTTCCACCTAGTGCTGTGAGGTTAGGAGGCCAATAAGGCTCCAACCCAATCATCCCTCTGTAACCATTTAATGGTTATTAAATGTTTCACCACCACCACATCAAATAAATGTTTTGTTCACTCTCTCCACACGCAAGACTATCGTCTTTCGACGAAATTTGCAGACTAAATGCAGATACGGGGCCAATTTTTTTTGCGATCGTTTGGTATAAACTTTGCGTCTTATGCATGACGGAAATACCTCAGGGGAGCCGTGGTAGGCCCTAGAATTAAACACTCCATGTAAAAATATTTGGAGGAGGGTCGGCAACATTGTCAGCAGCGAGAAAGGGCGTTTTTATAATTTCCCTTGAAGTACATTTGGCCCTTGAGAAAAAAAACACACGAAAAGACTCCACATGTATAAACGTACATAGGACATGACCACGAATCAATGGTCATCTGATATCACAAAACGAATTCTGCAAGCGGTCGCCAGTACCAAGTGCTTCGGTTTTCATGAGACAAGAAGATGGTCTTTCAAATGCGAATTCATATCTTAGTCGGGTTATGTCCGGTGTCCGTCAGGATCGGTCCAGCACCATCTCCCACAGAAACAGCTGCGGAAGCGCGCGTCCATAGAAACCGGATAGGGAGTCTTTATGTGCGCACGTTTCCGTGTTTTAGAGTGGTGATAACTTCGACCATTAGTGCTTACAACTGGCTCAAATGGCCGCCATGTTCGTTCTGAGCGGTCGCTCATTTACATTGAAGGCAGCATGGGTTTCAACGAAATGGGGGTAGTTTTTTTTATTTAGCAAGCTTTGAAAGCTGAAGGGTTCTTTTCTGAATTTAGCCGCGGTTTTGTACAACAGGAAAAACATGTTCGTGACTCAGGTTTATATAAAACACTGTTAAACAGTTCATTTCTCCTACCTGGCCACACCACATTGGCGAAAGATATTTAGGGAGCCTATATTTGTGAGGGGGAGAACCTCGATGTCACTGTGAATGGACTTCAATGTCTGCACGGCATTCCTGAAGTGAATTCACCTTAACACTGCAGACACCTCAAAGGCCTTCTAGTGCAAGGCTCGAAACCATGCTGTTTATATGATGGTACCCATAACAGCAGGGAAGGCAGATCGAATAAACGGGTAGCTCATGATGTTCTCTGTAAACCGCATAACTCCGCTATTTTGTTTTTCATACCCAAAATATTGCTTTTCTCCGTAATATAATTTCCTGCAGAAAGTTTAGTTTCTGCGATAAAATCTGTATAATAGACTGCTTTCAAACCTTGCAAGCTGTAAGCATTGCCAGAAATTAGTACAGCACTCAGTAATATTACACCAACCCTCCCCCTCCCCCACCAGCCTGCATATCAGGCTAGAAGAAAAGCAAAGGGGAGCAACAAGGGACAAACCAAGTTTTTACACGTCAGATTTCATTGAAAACAGCACTCAAACGGCGTCTGGCTTTAATTTCTTCAATCCGTCCTGCTTCTTTTGCTGGAAACTTGTGTCCTCGCAGTGGGCCTACAATAAAACAATAAGACGGAAAGTTATACACGGCGCTGACCTCATATTTGGAGTCCATGTACACATTTTCTCTACAATGAATGAAATAAACATTTTATTTTTCGAAACAGTGTTCCCGAGTTTGTGAGCTAGCAGTCACCCTAAATGGGAGGGGCCCTTATTCCAGAAATCCTCTGGCCGCAATCGCCTCTCGGGCCCTGGCGACATCTACAAACACTAAATAAAAACTGGGTTTACGATATCAAATCATTTGTGTGGCTGGTTAGGAAACAAAGGGACGTCAAAAATAACGATGGAGCACAAAGGGCATATTTGAGTTATTGGCCAACAACCGACTTGCTTACTGCACCGTTCGGGACCAACAGACGGACAGAAAAATGGACGAACACGAAAATAAATATGTCGCATGCTATGTTATCGATGAAAAGTCTTTTTTATTACTATTGAGCGAGTTTCGGTGTGGTTGCGCATGTCATTGAAGGGAAGAACGAATACCCCATGGCAAGCCGCACAAAATTAAGTTGCGCTGCAACTGTGCAAGACTACAAGAGTCTACAGGGAACGCGTTCGTCGGCTCGTCTGTTTACCTACGCAAATAGGTGAAATCGCAGGAACGCGAACATCTGCCAGCAAAGGAAGACACGAAAGTGAGCGTCTGTAGGTGGTTTACGGTAGTTTTTTTTTGCGACGAATGCGGTGACGACTTCGGAAACCGATACAGCGCAGATGGTGAATGCATGCAGAACCACGCATTCGACTAGTCATATCAGAGAGTTTTAGTACTGCGGAATGCTGCTACGTACGCATCGCACAAGCGCTTTGCGTTACGTGGCGTCGTTTGCCACTAATCAGCTTTTAGTACGCCGTAGTACCCGCGTACGTAACGAGCGTGAAGCGTGTTGCGCCATCTGGTAGATCAAAATAGAAGCACGTGTTGTTGACAGCCAATGTGAGCCAATCCAAGTGTTATAGCCAGATTATAGCCATATTTTAAGCCACAGAGCCAGTCGGTGCTTGCCACGGAGGAAGGAAAGGTAAGAAGAGGGCATGCCCAGCCGGCGCAGGGCGTCACCCCCGGAAGCTTTTCCGGGGGTGACGCGCAGGGCGTAAAAAATGTGGCGGAAATGACATCATGGCGGCCATATTCACTAGGGACCATGGCGGCGTTGCTATGGTTGCGTGTTGCGCAGTGGAGCTGGTCTAGCAGTGAGCGGCCGCGGCTGGCGGCGGAATGTGTGCCTCCCCAGGTCTCGTGCTGAGCCGTGGCGGACAATATCTGTGCTCTGCGCCGCGTTATTGGTTACGCGGTGTTCTCCTGGCCTTTACATTACTCTTAGCAACGTTTACAAATCCCTTTGTTCATCACGGGGTTTCAACAGTGCGTAGAACAAGTGCATATCCATGTGTCGTGCGGTGGATGACGCGGATGAAGCAGTTAGTGTTCAGCGAAATTGCGTTGGGCACCATGACGAAGCTGAATGACGACGAACGCCTTGCAGGTCAGTGACGGTTGAGCAGTGCTCCTGATTGTGACAACGAACGATGCTGTTGAGCCCAGCAAAACGCCGTGAGGACCATGTGCACATACGTAGTTTCGTGTTGTGTGTGTACAGTAACAACTTGCATGTGCGTATTAAACCACATTTTCTGTTCCGCTTGGTATACTCTCCACCAGCATTGCATGTAATCTCAACGTAACAGCAACCACGTTCAACTGTCACTAGCACCGTGCTCAAAGTCACCACGGTCGCAGAATGCTGACGCCGGAGAGTTTCACGCGGAACACAGACACAGTTGCAGGACGCTGCGTTGGCCGCGTGGCGGAATGCAACCGTAAAAGGCACACGGCCGATCGTGTTGTCTGTACAGTTGCTGAATTGATGACGTGAAAGCACTCGCCGTTGTCAGTGCATCTAGCGCGCGTTCTCTCGTAGTTGCTTCGTTGTCGGCGAGCTGTTACTCCCTGTTATTACTCGGACGAAGCGATTTTGCTGAAGGTGTCCCGCTGGCTCAGAGTGGTGAGCCCAGTTCCATTAGTTTCGGATCGTCATGACACACGCGCTGCGCACCCCACGTGCTTTCCGAGCCGGAGAGGGAGTCGCGCCTTCTGCTTCGCATTCATATGTAAACAAGAGAGGAGAATTTGCCTAGTCAATATGGCCGACTTCCGGCTTCATCGCGGCTTCACAATGAGTGAAGTCAGGGCCTCTCCTTACCTTTCCTTCCTCCGTGGTGCTTGCCTTCGATGCCGCCATTTTGCAAAACAAAGTCTCGCGCTGTCGCGAACTTCTTCGAGAGCGGCGCGATCACCTCATACGTACGCACGCACGCATCTCATGCGTGCGTACGCAGCAGCTGCGTACGTAATGCGATACGTGCGCGTTGCGGTCTGCGCATGCGCACTACGCAGAACGTGGCGTCCTTACGTACGCAACGCCGCCACGTACGCAGCGTACGCAGTACTAAAACTCTCCATCATTTGATTGGTGAACTGCGCTTCGGCTACGAGGATAAACAAGCAAACTCAACCAGCTTCCGCTCGCATAGCCCGGCGTAGCCGAACGAAGCCTGATTCATTTTTATACTGTGAAGGTTGTCGTGTTTGCTTGGCTCAAACTGCTTGGCTAAGTCAGCCATTTTCATGAAATAAGTCATGATATACTCAAGCCACTCGCAATACAACGGGTACTCACCTCACAAACACGGGGAGAAGTAGTCGGCTCCAAGCAGTCTCACTTCATTTGTGCAATTCAGCGTTTCCTTTGGCTAGAGCAAGTCTTGAAACGGGGAAGCCTCCAGATGGTTTTACATTGCGGCACACTGCACCCTGGCATTTACACTTCAAAGTTCTTGTAGGTGCGCTTAGAGCGAGGATGGTGTCGTAGCGGAAGCTAGGTCTACGTTGTAGACAAACGCAGCTCATCCGGAGGCTTGCACAGGCATGCCAACATGCAGCTGGTGCAGTGCGGCGGAGCAGGAACGTCTGGCTGCAAGAACCAACTTGGCGCTTGTTGCCATGGAAACTGGGACTGGCAACATTGTGCTTTAGTGGGCGGTGGCAAGTGGTGGATCAAAGGCTGACACCACCCTAAAACACGGAGAAAGGTGGGAAAAACCTGGGACAAAAACGAAGGTCAGGGGAAGTGCATGGTGATGTGTTGTTCCTTGATTGCCTCGGTTGAACTCCTTTTTCAGTGAGCTGACTGACCGCAAGGCTACATTTAAAAAATGCACTGCATTGTATCGCAAGCTACTGTTCCTAGTCGTTCTTCACCCATATCATTTGCCACCGCATCATTGCAAACATAATAGTGAAGATCACCGGTTACACGCAAGCCAATGTCGAAAGTTGTTTTCATTGCGCATTCACCAATAAAATTCACCAGTCCTTTTTTGTTTTTATCAAAAAAATAGAAATTCATCCATCTTGCGTCATTCGTGGTTAGTTCATCTGAGCATGCGCGTGAAAGATGACAGCGTAGGAGGCGTTAAAGAGGCTGTAGCAATCAATCCTCTGTTGGGGAAGCAGAATTTTTCCGCTTGTGCGAACTTGATGCATTTGGAAACACTGCAAATTAAGATGAGACTTTGTATGAAGGCACACGCAGGCCACTCATGTTCCCGCTTATTGCGTTCGCTTTCACGCTTTGTCGACCCAGAAGTTTACAGCTATGCTCTATGGCAACGCCTTTGTAGGAAGGTTAACATCTAAGTTCATCGGCGTAATCTTGCGCTTAATTTCGAAGAGTGCTGCTCAACTGCAAAGAAAAAGGGGGAAGGAAAAATCACCCATTTACAGACCTTGTATTTAGCCGTGATGTTAAAACAAGTAATTGGCAGATCCCACGTACAGTGGGAATCGATGATATGCTAAGCACGAATAAGAAAGGTTGATATGACACTTTAATGCCCTGCCGCGGTGGTCTAGTAGCTAAGGTACTCGGCTGCTGACCCGCAGGTCACGGGATCGATCGAATCCCAGCTGCGGCGGCTTCATTTCCGATGGAGGCGGAAATGTTGTAGGCCCGTGTGTTCAGATTTGGGTGCATGTTACAGAACCCCAGGTGGTCGAAATTTTTGGAGCCCTCTACTATGACATCTCTCGTAATCACATGGTGGTTTCGGGACGTTAAATTCCACATATCAATCAATCAATCAATCAATCAATCAATCATCAATCAATCAATCAATATATCACTTTAAGATCAGCACAACGTATCGAGGTGGGGTAAATGGTGCCGTACATGACTTCCGTGTCATGATGATCATGTTTGGATGTGTCGTTTACCTCCGTCATCTATTCACGTCGCGTGATACCAAATTTACTATATGTGGAGCTAGCGAAACGGCCGCGAACACGCTATTAGCGCGGTATCGTGCCATGTTCTTACATGACACGCGTGTCAGGATTATCACGTTTGCACCAGTCACTTCGGCAGCGGTGCACGCCTTAGCAGCACCTAAATATTGCGCTTGCGTTTACAGTGCTGTCGGACCCACGAGAGGAACTGCTGCTGCCCAGCCGAGTTAAGACAAATTTACGCCACGAGTCCGGGGTATTGCCTGCATCAGCTGTGTTGGCGCACGGAAGACGAGGCAACGCCCACTTTTGCGAGGACTGTCTGAAGTACCGACGGCTTAAAAGGGCCAACACAACGAGAATTCGACACAGTACGGCAGCGGTGCGCGCCTGAGCAGCACCTAAATATTCCGCTTGCTTTTACAGGTAGGCGGCATTCTTGAAAAATCCTGTTATGCTTTAGAAGTGTGCACTTCTGCCGAACAATTTATCACTTGTTTTGTTTGCATAGTCGTTGCTGTTGGCTTGCTGTTTGTTTTACTGTTGGTCTTGCTGTTGCAATGGCTAAAGAAATGACAAAGGCCTTCGAAGATTTCAAGCGTGAGCTTAGGCTAGAAATGAGAGGCATAAAAGAAAAATTTGAAGGCATTGGGGAAATCACAAAGCAGTTACAGGAAGTATTCAAGAAAACAGAGAACTTCGTGCCCAAAATATGAAACTGACAAACAAACTAGAAGAGCTGGAACAATATCAGCGTTGCAAAAAATGTTGAGATTAAGGTCATTCCGCTTGAAGGTGAACCAGTCGCTATAATCAAGCAAATTGGTGTAGTCATACAGGAGGAAGTAACGGAAGCTGACATTGATGTTTGTCGTCGTGTGCCTACTGCTCGGCACGACGAATCAAACACAATAGTCCGGTTCATCCGTAGAACAAAAAGAAATGCTTACCTCAGCAAAGCGAAGAAATCAAAATTAGATGCAAAGCAACAAGCCTTCCAATCCCTTTCCACAGTTTATGTGAATGAACATTTAACCCGCTATGGCAAGCAACTTCTCGGTGCCACAGTACAAAGAAAGAAGGAACTACGATGGAAATTCGTGTGGACTGCAGAAGGCAAAGTGTTTGTAAGGAAAGATGAAAACTCACGAGTGTTGAGGATTGCATGCATTGGTGACACTAAAAAGATGAACGAAGGAACGTAGTGCGCGGTCTTCTGGGTGTACTTGTAGAGTGCCGCATACATAATGGACAGTCCTGAAGCTTGCAGCTATTACGATGTTGCCACTTTAAATGAAACTTTCTCGTGTGATTCTAAACCGTTTAAAATCCTACACCTAAACACACGTAGTATTAGAAATAAAGAGCAACAACTTAGTGACTTGTACGCCTCAGTCACCCACAGCTTTGATAATCACGTAAACCTGGCTAACAGAAACGGAAAAACCGCCACATTTCCACGGTTATTCATATGGTTTTGTGCGGTCAAGCGGTAGAGGTGGTGGCATAGCAATTTGTGTTAAAACGTCATTAAGGCGTGTAATTATGTCTGAGTGTTCAGTAATAAACAGCAGCGTTGAATGTATGTCGGTTCAGTTACAGATAATAATAGTTGTAGTAATATATCGACCACCAATGGGCAACAAAATAGACTTTTTTGACTATTTGGAGCGTATGCTTTCTTTTATGTGTCAATTTTTGATGCCTCTTGTAATAATGGGGGACGTTAACATACATATGTTATCGAGTAACATTGCAGCTATAAACTTTATTGGAATCATACACTCCTTTGCATGCACCAATCTTATTACGGAAACCACAAGATTAACAGAAAAAAGTGCAACTTCACTAGACATATGTGCAACAAACATTCATTCCCGGGACTGTTTTTCTGGACTGCTAACGGCTGATGAAAGCGACCATTTACCAATTTTTTTTGCTTACTGCCAAATATGCAAGTCAAACACGAAACCACAGTGGAAGCCTTATCTCGCAGCATTAGTGCTGCAGGCTTGGAAGTGTTTCGCTCACATATTAAATCAGTCAACTGGACATGCGTGTTTGAGAAGACAAACCCAAATGCAGCATACGAGGCGCTTTTTTAAAAACTCAGACTATGTTACAATCAAGCATTTCCAATGACCTTGCGAAAACCAAAACCCAAACGTGCAAGGAAGCTGTGGATTGATGAAAAGCTATTAAAAATGATTAAAACAAAAAATAAAATGTACCACACATTTGTTCGGTCACGGAACCTGGAGGCGTTGTTAGAGTTTAAAAAATACCGAAATAGGTTGAACACTGTCTTGAAGCGTGCGAGGGAAACGTATTATGAAAAGTTATTTACGAAAATAAAAAATCACTCTAGGAAGGTGTGGGACGAGGTTAGCAATCTAATGTCAGAGAAAAAAAAACCACCACTGCTATGTTTTCATACTAATGCAGGTACTTTATCTTATAGTGACGCAGCGAATAAGATGAATGATTACTTTGTCACCAGTGCAGAATACAAAAACGATAGCAATATAGCCCTGTGTTGCATTGTGTGGGCTTATAAGTGCGGGCTTATAAACTCCGTGTCACTATCCCCAGTGACATCAGAGGAAGTAATACAATTATTAAACCAAATTAAATATAACGTAACCGCTGGCTTTGATGAAATCAAGGCAACTCCGCTAAAATACGTAGCTGATATTATAGCTCCAGTGATTGTTTGTATGATGAATAGAATGTTCGAAACTGGCATTTTCCCAGACAGCCTAAAAATAGCGAGAGTATGCCCAGTTTTCAAGGGTGGTAAATTGCTGTTGTCACTAATTACTGTATGAAACCCCCCTTATGTAATGCCCTAGAGGCCCTTAAGGTATATAAATAAATAAATACATAAATAAATAAATGACTATTCACAAACTGCACGCTAATACACGTTATTCCTGTTTTATCTAAGGTACTTGAGAATCCAATAAACGAATGCTTGTACAAATTTTTTGACAAGTATAATGTGATCAGTGAGGCTCAGTATGGTCTTCAAAAATATATCTTGTGAAGCAGCTTTGCTTAATATTAAACATGAACTGATCACAAACAACGAACATAGACTGTACTCACTAGGTTTGTTCATAGACTTCATAAAGGCGTTTGATTCAGTATGTCATGAACTACTGACGGCTAAGCTTAGCAAGTAAGGTGTACGTGGTGTGGTTCTTGAGTTAATGAAAGACTATCTAACAAACCGCCATCATTATGTTTGCAT